>CM026217.1:5670094-5840094 GCA_014839995.1 Xenentodon cancila
AGGCCGGCCCCGGCACCAGACCCACCAACAAAGGCGCAACCCAGACCCGCCGGGGCCCCAGAAGTCCCAATCGCAGGACCAGACCCCGAAGGCAAGAGCGCGGACCAGGCAGCCAGGAACCAAGAGACCCACCGGGACCGCCCCGCACGACCCCCCCCCACCCCACCTGGACCCCTCCCCTCCCATTTTTTATTTTTTTTAATTTTTTTTCTTTTCCATTTTTTATTTTTTATTTATTATTTTTTATTTATTATTTATTTTTTATTTTTTTCCCAATTGTTTTTTTTTTTTTTTTTTTTTTGTTTTTTTTTTTTGTTTTTTTTGGTTTAATTTAAAATAGTATATTTTCCAATGTGAGTATGTTTGGGTGCATTAAAAACCGAAACTGGCATGTGCAGGGTGGGCACCCCCCACACATCTCGATTCTTATGGTTAAGTTTGTGTTTTTTTTTTTTTTGTTTTTTTTTCCCTTTTTTTCTGTTTTTTTTTTAAATTTACCTCTTATGCAAGTATGTTTGGATGCATTAAAAACGTAAGCTGGCATCTACGGGGTGGGCACCCCCCACACATCTCAGCTCTCTCCGTTGTGTTTGTGTTTTTTTTTTTTTTTTTGCGCATATATGAGAGGGGCGGGTAGCGGGGAGGGGAGGCCCGGCGAGGCCCGGGGGCCACCACCAAGCAAGCCCCGGACAGCTACAGGGGACCAGGCCGACAGCACACGCTCCAACCATCAGGACCCCCCACAAAAGGGCACCAGAGCCCCGAAGAGGCCGAGCCACCCCCCCCAGCCGCAGGCCAGAAACCGGCGCCGGCCCCAGCGAAGGCCACCAGGCAGGGCCGTACAGGGCCGCCACTGACCCGGGAGTTGGATGGCGGCAGAGCCCCCATTATAACATATGGTTATAATTCTATCTCATTATATAATCATATCATTGAATAAATCTGTACACTCATGATTTTAAAATTAATAAAAAAAACATTTCAGTGTCAGACTCCTTCTTTATTGCAAAAAAACAAACACTTTCAGATGTGTAAAACAAACATTGAAGTAAAACACAAACCTCATAAGAACACAGGATTAAATAAACTACAACATTTTGTCTTACTAACATTTGACTAAAAACATCAAAACAACATTTTATTCAGATTTCATTATTAACATCTAAAACACCAGTTGATCCAACAATCTCTCCACAAGATCCATTTATCAGCTGCCGTGGAGCTTCAGTCACGTCACCTGATCTTCTCAGCAGATGGAGGTCAATTTTATGCTTTTGGAAATTATTTAAAATAAATTTTTTATTTAACATTTGAATTCTGTTGAGTTGAAAGTGTGAATAGTTTGATAGAGTTGGATAAACTTCATCAAGTTTATGACAATTAACTGATGGATCTGAATGAATCAAGTAATTTACCTGTGACATGTGTCACTATTTTAAATGTGTGTTTTATTAACAGTAACACCAAAACCTGTCATTCTGATAGCTAATTAACTTTTATAATTATTAAAATGTATTAAGGGCATTTTCTCCTTAAATAAAAATACTGTTTACCACTGAACTACATTTAAAACTGCATATCAAACTTATCAAAACAATGAAAGTCAGAAACCTCATGTTCAGATTTAACACTGACGTTTAGACTGAGTTAAATTAAAACTTTGTCTTAGAAAAACACATATTAAACTGGATTGTGAAAGTAATGCAAATATTTCCTAAAAACAACATGACGAACTTTAAGTCTTTCAACAGTTTGAAATGTAAACTTCTCCTCATAACAAATTACTCCAATTTTTGTAAAATTATAAGTGTATCATTGAATGTTTTAGTAATGTCTACTCTTATGAAATAAGAAAATAGATAAAAACTTGAGGTCCTTAAATGAATCAGAAATACTAATAGTGATACAAACTGATTAAACAGTCGTACAAAAACCTCTGACTGCAGAGACACGCTCTCTGACCCTGAAACAAACATGTCATATTTGTCTACAGTCACTGGATAAAAATCACAAAATGAAAATATAAATGTCACACTTTTCTAAGCTCATTTTTTTTCTAGCCAAGATTTTTTAAAATAAATCTTTTTTTACTTTTTACAGAAATAACCACTTATATTGGAAAAACGTGCAAAATTTTACCACTTATAAAATCTTCATATTCTTGAGTGTAACAAAGTAAATTTCAAATAGCAGCTGGATTTAATTTATTCGACTTATATATAAATTTAAAAGTAAAAGTCAGGAAACTTTAGAGACAGAGTAGACAAACTGACAAGTCTAAATACAAAATAAAAGTGTCTAGTTGTAATGATGTTCACATGGATTTAAATATGAGGAGAGGAAATCTGTTTTCTGTAAAACACAAATTTGATGAAAAGAATCATAAATACAAAAAGTGAGATTTGTTTTGTTAACTGGTGACACATCCAGGGTGTTTGACCTTTAACCTTAACAGAACTGTGATACTGGAGACTTCAGCCGACCCCTGTGACCTTTGGTGGAAATAAGTGGAGATGGATGGATGGATGGATGGATGGATGGATGGATGGACGGACGGACGGACGGACGGACGGACGGACGGCAACTAGGAGGGATGCAGAGACAGAGTATACTTTGTTCACAATGTCTGGGAAGTTGTTTTAAATTCTCTCCAAAGTTGTTCAGATGGGAGGAAGACAAGCTGGCAGCTATTGGGACAGTGTGGGAGAAGATAGAGCATTCCCCACTACTCTATAATCCAGGTTACGATCCTAATGTAATTATGTAAAACCAATATTGTTGCCTCTGAACTTGTGTCTCAGAGCTGCTTTGGAAAACTGCTTGAATAAATTATTTGTCATAATTAATTCTTCTGTCGTCTGCTTTCTTTGTAGGCATTGTGTTGTTGTATGTAATGAGCAGCGTGCTGGCCTGGCGGTTGGTGTTGCTGCCTCACAGTGGGAATGTTCCTGGTTTGACTCCCAGCAGGGTTTTTCTGCATGACACACATACACACACACACACACGCACACACACACACACACATCAAACTACTTAACAAGGATTTAAGTAAACATCTAATGTATGTGAACCATCATGGATGGATTTTATTTTATTACATTCTGTTTGTTGGTATCAGATTTTCCAAGATGATGAAGGTTTTTTCTACTAGGACAGTTAGATCAGGAAAACTTAGTAATGACCTTTGACCTCAGCTTAACAAAAGTCTTGATAATGACATGACTCCCTAAATAGTTTTTTGATGTTTACAACATACGTGTTTTACAAAACGTTTCTGTTCGTGCTTCACTCTCTTTCAATCTTGTCTTTTAATCTTCTGCAGTCAAACTGTGTCCATCTCTGCCTTGTTAACATGACACAACCAGCAGAGTTGTTGCTTGAAAGGATAATAGTGCTAAAAAATAAAAATAACAATAATAAAACTGCTGAGACAGAATCCGTCCTCACACAGTATGTGAGCAACTCCCACCAGAGAAACGTTAATGCTCATGTCTAAAAACAATGAAGTTATTGTTGATTAACAGCTGCTGCTGCTTCTAAGTTTAATGTTTAATTCACTTTTACACCCAGATGACAACAAACATGCAGATTTGAGACTTTCCAACAAACACCAGAAAACATTGACACAGTTTTCTCTGTAGTTTCAGTCAAATGTTGGACAGTCTCCAGACCTCCTTTTGCCACAGTGTCATTCAAACACCTCGTCTCCGGTGGACCCACTCCTAACATCACCCATGATCCCACTGCACATCTCTCACATCTCTGTTCAGGTTATGTCACAGTTTATTTTATTTTATTTTGGAGAAGTGAACTGTTCCAGTTGTTGCTGGTTTCCTCGTCTCTCCTCACTGGACGGGTTGGACACAGACGGGTCTGTGACATCAGGGGGAAGAAACAGTGAGAGTGTATTTTCCATGTAGGTGGACGACGTCTGCAGAGAAAGTAAACTATGAGCAGTTTATGCAGGACATGTAACTAGAGGTTGATGTCAGTGTTAATGTCCAAATATGTGTCCAGTTGACTGCGATTCAAACATCTAATTTTTTTTCTTTTATGTTTAACAGCAGCGTTCTTTGAGGAACATTTGATGGGTTCCAACCATCAAAAATACTCAACAGTTTCAGTCATACGTTGTTTTATTCTCAAATACTCTTTTCAGAGAGAACAGGTAGTCCTTGTCTCCTGGTCATCAGCCGCCCCTCCACTTCCAGGTGTTACTGTCTAAATACAGGAGATGTTGCTGGTCTGAGTGACAGCTGGTCCTCTCTCTGCCCTGTGATGAACTGAACCACTGCTACACAGCTTCCCCCACCACCAGAACCAAAACCACACCGCACCAAAAAAAAAAATGAATCAAAAAGAAAGGATTAACCTTAGTACTAAAGGTAAAGAGGGATTGTTTATTTTGAATGCAAATTGGGAATTGTTTCTTCAAGAAAAGACCTTAATAACTAAATACTTTATCAGGTCATTATATTTCTGAAACCTTTTGGAAACAGAGGTAAGTCTGCAGACTGATGGAAAAACTTATATTTAAATAGTATCAAACTCTTAGTTTACATTAAAAAAAAGATAATATGATTTAAATATTTTACAAGGTTCCTTTATAACAATTAACAAATGTATCTACTGATAAACTGCATCATCAGAGTGACTGAAGTCTGTTGGAGTGGGTGAGAACATTTCCATAGAAACACTTTGCATCAGCAGCACCATGCTCCAGTGATCTGGGAGACTTTATAGTCCTGACACTTGAACTCTGGATGACTGACAGCTGTCCTTCATGACAACAGAAGACACAGAAATCATCCTGATGAAAAACATGACTTTGAGCTGCGTCCTCATCTGGACTCTCCTCTGCTGCTGCTTCACAGGTAAAGTCCAGAGAATCCAACTCCTCTCCTCTATGAACATCTGTCCCTCTGAAATGAAGCTGACAAAACCATCAAGCTGTTTTCTGTTTTTGTCTCTGTATCCTCAGAGTCCAGAGGTCAGGTCACAGTGAATCAGCCTAAATCAGTGACTTCTGCTCCGGGAGGCTCCGTCACCATCACATGTAAAACCAGTCAGAATGTTAATGTTTATAATAGGAACCATGAATTATCCTGGTACCAACAGAGAGATGGAGGAACTCCTAAACTACACATTTATTTTGCTAGCAGCAGAGCATCAGATACACCAAGTCGTTTTACAGGCAGTGGATCAAACTCTGACTTCAGTCTGACCATCAGTGGAGTTCAGGCTGAAGATGCAGCAGTTTATTACTGTTGTGGTGAATTCTACTACAACAGTGAGTGGTTGTTCACACAGTGAAAAACAGTCGTACAAAAACCTCCCTCAGTCAGACTGAACAGAAACTGAACTGACTGATTCACTTCACTGAACACACACACAAACACACACACACGCACGCACACACACACACACACATACACACACACACACACACACACACACACACACACAGACACACACACACAATAGAGGGATAATTAAATATGATGATGAAGGAGCAACAGACAAAAGGAAAAGTAGCAGGAAGCAGCATCACCTCTGAGCAGATATTAAACAAATATTAAACTACGTAAAACACAGAATATATAATTTTCACCTTTTATTGCCCATTTAAGGAAAACAAATTGAAAGTAACTCCAAACATACTTTTCACATTTAGTTTAAAAAACAAAACACCACTGCAGTAAGAGTCCATTTAGGACAAGTTAAAATTTTCTTTTCAAATTCTGGTTTTCCTGAAATCTTAGAATAAATAAATGATTTTTGAAGTAATCTGCTGCAGAATGTGAACAGAGGACATTACAGAAGACACTACATGTTAACTCCCATTTAAAAGGCTTCTGGTAATAAATAATCAATACAGATTATAATCAATGCGTTTCCGATCCTTCTAAAAATATTCTGATTAAATTGATTACAGTCTTCAGAAATCACTTTTCTGTCCACTCAAGTTTGTACCACTGACTGAGGATGATACACTGTTCCAAAAGCCTGTTAAAGCCCTGACATGCTTTCAACTTGTCATAAATCACTGTTTCTGACATGTGTCCCATTATCAGATCTTACCTTTACTGGAAACCCATGTCGGGAATGTACGGATTTACCACAAACATTATCACTGACTTACCATGCTCCTTTCTGGTGGGACATGCCTCTGGCCATCCGGTGAAACTGTCCACACATCAATACGTACCTGTGTCCTTTCACTGGGTTAATCATATCTGTGTAATCAATGATTACTTCCTTTCCTGCTCCTGTCTGGAAGGAAAAATTCCCTTTTACTGGTTTTACAGTGGGTCTTGGATTATACTGAGTACAGATCTTACACATTTTCACATAGTTCTTTGTGATGTCTTCCAGGAAAAGATGCCACCAGTGATAAAAGTTTCTATCCATCTGTGCTGCTCCTACATGTCCAACTCCATGTGCTTCTTCTAGAGTCCTTTTCCTTATTCCCGGACAAAACAATACTCCCATCTGGTTCTTTCTACAATCCTTGTGTCTCGACAGCTCTTCTTTGCTTCCATACAGTCTTCTCTTGAGGAGACGCCCCCCTTTGAGCTTCCCTACTCTCATCTAGGGTGAGGTGGAGCTGGATCTCCTCCACACTCGTCACCATCTACCATCTTAGAGAATATCCAGCTGCTACCTTTGCCTCTCTGTCAGCTTCCTCATTACATTTTGCAGTCCAGCTGTTTCCTTCTTCATGTCCTTTACACTTCACATCAGCCACTCTCCTCTGTAACATTAAAACTTCAGCTAATTCTCTCATCTCCTTCTCATGTTGACTCTCATGTAGCTCTCCTTTTCCCATCCTATCTTCCATATTGATTCCTTCATGAGTTAATGTCAGGTTAGGGGTGTCAAACATTTGCACAGTCTTTGTTTTCTCCATGAAGTCATTATGAAAGTCTGAGAGTTCACATAAGCCATAATGCTATCTTTGTCAGTTCTGTCAGTCATTACACTCACATACATGATACCAGTCGGTCTCATCCCTTTTTCCTGAAACAGAACTCCATGCACCTCATTGTCTGCTTCAGAAACATCCCGACCACCCGTCCCATACCTGTATCCTTTCACTGGAGTAATCATATCTGTGTAATCAATGATTATTTCCTGTCCTGCTCCTGTCTGGATGGGAAAAATTCCCTTTTACTGGTTTTACAGTGGGTCTTGGATTATACTGAGTACAGATCTTACACATTTTCACATTCTGTCTTCCAGGAAAAGATGCCACCAGTGATAAAAGTTTCTATCCATCTGTGCAGCTCCTACATGACAACAGAAAACACAGAAATCCTCCTGATGAAAAACACTTGATTCAGATTTCTTTATTAACATCCAAAACACCAGTTGATCAAAAAATCTCCACAAGATCCATTTATCAGCTGCCGTGGAGCTTCAGTCACGTCAACTGATCTTCTCAGCAGATGAAGGTCAATTTTATGCTTTTGGAAAACATTATTTAACATTTCAGTTTATTTATTTTTTTTTTTTTTTTGACTTTTGATAAATAGAGGCGAATAAACTTGATCAATTGTGGATATTCATGTATGTTGGTGAAAAGTTTACAACAATTAACTGATGGATCTGAATGAATCAATTAATTAAAAAAACTAATTCATGCGTTCATGTCTTCTAGACTAGATTACTGTAACGTGTTGTTGGCTGGATGTCCAAGTAATTCTCTGAACAGCCTCCAGCTGATCCAAAATGCAGCAGCGCGAGTGCTGACAGGAATCAACAAGAGACCACGTCTCTCCAGTTTTAGCTTCCCTCCATTGGATCCCCGTAAAATTTAGAATCCAATTAGAAATTTTATTACTTGCATATAAAGTCCAAAATGGCCTAGCGCTGTGATATTTGCAAGACCTTATAGAACCGTAGGTTCCTAATAGAGCTCTCCGTTCTCAGGGTGCAGGTTTACTTAAAGTTCCTAGAGTATCGAAATGTAGATTTTGAGGACGGCTTTCTGTTATCAGGCACCATCACTCTGGAACCAACTTCCAGTTTGGGTTAAGGAGGCTGACACCACCTCCACCTTTAGGACTAAACTTAAAACATTTCTGTTTAATAAAGCATATAGTTAGTGTATATTTAGTACCTTAATGTGTCAGGGCCAGTAGTCAAAGCTGCAGCTGCAGGACCAGACTAGAGCAGCTCATCTTAAACAGCTTCGGTGTAGATATGCTGCTGTAGGCCTCTGCTGCAGGGGGACACCAACATAATCCACTGAGTGTTGCCTTTCACCTTCTCTGTTTCTCTTTGCCTTCCCCGTCTCTTCTTCACCTCAACCGTCAGTTATTACCAGTATCCCATAAGCATAATTGTGGTCCATTGTTCTGGTAGTTTTTTGTGCTTGTCTGGCCCTTCTTTTCCTCTTCTTTGCATGTCCTGTGGACCAGAGCCTCAGGAGCTGCTTGCTGACCTGCAGTCCCACCTCTGACCATCCCAGTGTCTGACTTCACCTGTCTGTGTGGATGTCTGTTGGATACTTGCTGACATCCCGACCTGCAGTCCTCATCCCCGTGGATCACCGTCTATCCATATATCACCCATATACACAGAAGTCTAATTGGACTACTGCTGATAGTTACTATTGTTTCCTGTCTTGTACCTTTGACGGTGTCTCTATGTCTCTATTCTTTCTTTACTTCTTGTTCTAATCGGCTGGCCTTCGGCAGGAAGGTCCCCCCTCATGATCCAGGTCCTACTCCCGGTTTCTTCCCTCTTTAGGGGGAGTTTTTTTCCTTGCCACTGTTTGGCTTAAGGTTTTTCTCCCACTAGGGGAGTTTTTACCTGCCGCTGTTTATGTAATAATTGCTCGAGGGTCATGTTCTGGGTCTCTGGAAAGATCCTGGAGACAACTTGTGTTGTAATAGATGCTATATAAATAAAATTGAATTTAATTGAAAATTGAATTTACCTGAGATCATTAACTGTGTTCCTTTATGACTCATAACAGCTTCACCTGCTGACATCTCCACATTTCAAATGATCAAAAACTATAAGTTTGGATTTATATTTACATGATTGTCAGCCTTTATATTCCAACCTTGGACAAATATTAATAATAAATAATTAAATCTATCAAACTATAAACAGCGAGGATTAAACAGTGTGAAATGATGACAACAGTTTCAACTGACTGACTGTATTTTAAGGATATTTGTTTTACAACTGAAGAACATCAATGCAAACCAACAGGCACTTGTATTGTTGCTTCATTTTTATTAAAGATCCAGAAATCCATGAAGGTTTGATCTTACACACACAAAAATAACAACTAATCTTAAAACATGTAGAGAAAAACAGTCAGATGAGTTTGTATTGAAGCACAAGTATGACTTTATTGTTTGAAATGATTAAATCCATGAACAAAACAACAAGTATGAAACATGATTGTTGAAACATTTCATGAGAAACAGAAAAGAGCAGATTGACGGAAACAGAAGACTAAAACCAGTCTGAGAGTCCCAGTGAGTCAGGTCAGGACTGGGAGCACTGGTCTCTCCTCAGAGTCTCTGAGACTGGGGTCTGGGAGCCCTGGGTGGCCTCACAGGTCACAGAGACCGCCTTGGTCCACTGGTCTGCAGGGAGTCTGAGGGTGCTGCTCCAGCTGTAGTGGCCGTCCTCCTGCAGCAGCCCGGGGCTCCTGCTCTCCTCCCAGCTGCTGCTGCTGCTGCTGCCCACCACCTTCCAGGACAGACTCCAGTCTGAGGGGAAGCCCTTGTTGGCCAGACACATGAGTGTGGCCTTCCCCTGCTGCAGCTCCCCACTGGACAGTACTGTCAGGGAGGGGGGGACTCGACCCACTGCAGAGAGAGAAGACATGATACAGTCGAGATGAAAAGTCCACCTCAGTGTTTCACTTCCCTTTCTTATGTCAGTAACCATGACAACAGACAGGCATCGCTGCTGAACCGCAGCAACAGACAGGTTCCAGAACTGAAGATAAAACTGTCAGAACATTTCATTCTTTAGATGTTTTTCTGCTTTCTTTTTAGTACAAATCTCTAAAAGTACTTAAAATCTCAACAACCTTCTAAAACCTCCATTAAAATAAAACTTAAACTCAAAATGTAACAATATCTCTTTCATTTTATCAAATGTTTTTCTACATTGGCAGGAATAATTAAACAAAAAAACCTCTTTGTATTTTAATGCATTAATATTCAATTATATATTTCAGAAAACGTGTAATGTTTTAAAGAGAATGCTTGATGTTTCAAATAATAAAGTATTTTAAGTTGAATAAAACAGGGTGACATGAAATCAAACATCTATATGAAGCACTGTGTAACCTTGTTGTTGTAAATATGATGGTTGTTGACTCACTCACATGTCTCACTATTTTAAATGTGTGTTTTATTAACAGTAACACCAAAACCTGTCAATCTGATAGCTAATTAACTTTTATAATTATTAAAAATGTATGACGAACATTTTCTCCTTAAATAAAAATACTGTTAACCACTGAACTACATTTAAAACTACATATCAAACTTATCAAATCAATATAAGTCAGAAAATTCATGTTCAGATTTAACACTGACGTTTAGACTGAGTTAAATTAAAACTTTGTCTTTGAAAAAAACATTTTAATTGTGAAAGTAATGCAAATATTTCCTAAAAACAACATGATGAACTTTAAGTCTTTCAAGTGTCTGAAAATGTAAATGTCTCTTCATAAAGAATAACTGCAATTTTTGTAAAATTACAAGTGTATCATTGAATGTTTTAGCAATGTCTACTGTTATGAAATAAGAAAAAAGATAAAAACTTGAGGTCGTTAAATGAATCTGAAATACTTACAGTTAACTTCCAGTCTGGTTCCTCCACCAAACGTGTGCCACAGTGATACAAACTGATTAAACAGTCGTACAAAAACCTCTGACTGCAGAGACACGCTCTCTGACCCTGAAACAAACATATTTGTCTAAAGTCACAGGATAAAATCACAAAATTAAAATATAAATGTCACACTTTTCCAAGCTCATTTTTTGTCTAGGCAAAATATTTTTAAGTTAAATATTTTTTTACTTTTGTAGGAAATAACCACTTATATTGGAAAAACATGCAAAAGTTTACGACTTATAAAATCTTCATATTCTTATGTGTAACAAAGTAAAACTCAAATAGCAGCTGGATTTCATTCATTAGACTTTTATATATTGTTTAAAGTAAACGTCAGGAAACTTTAGAGAGAAAGTAAACAAACTGACAAGTCTAAATACAAAATAAAAGTGTCTAGTTGTAATGATGTTCACATGGATTTAAATATGAGGAGAGGAAATATGTTTTCTGTGAAACACAAAGTTAATGACAAGAATCATAAATACAAAAAGTGAGATTTGTTTTGTTAACTGGTGACACATCCAGGGTGTTTGACCTTTAACCTGAACAGAACTGTGATACTGGAGACTTCAGCCGACCCCCGTGACCTTTGATGGAAATAATTGGAGATGGATGGATGGATGGATGGACGGACGGATGGACGGATGGATCTGTACTGACAGTCTTTCCTTCTCCCAACAAATTACAAATATTATAACAACATGTATGAAGAGTTACTCTGATTAAAATTTGTTCAGAATTCCTTTTTTCTAACTTGACAACTTCTTGTTAGTGCAGAAAACATATTGATCTATTGATAAAAACATCATCAGGTTATTTTGAAATGCCTTTTGGAGTGGGTGAGAACATTTCCATAGAAACACTTTGCATCAGCAGCACCATGCTCCAGTGATCTGGGAGACTTTATAGTCCTGACACTTGAACTCTGGATGACTGACAGCTGTCCTTCATGACAACAGAAGACACAGAAATCCTCCTGATGAAAAACATGACTTTGACCTGTGTCCTCATCTGGACTCTCCTCTGCTGCTGCTTCACAGGTAAAGTCCAGAGAATCCAACTCCTCTCCTCTATGAACATCTGTCCCTCTGAAATGAAGCTGACAAAACCATCAAGCTGTTTTCTGTTTTTGTCTCTGTATCCTCAGAGTCCAGAGGTCAGGTCACAGTGATTCAGCCTGAATCAGTGACTTCTGCTCCGGGAGGCTCCGTCACCATCACATGTAAAACCAGTCAGGATGTTTATGTTTATAGCGGAAACTACTTTTTATTGTGGTACCAACAGAGAGATGGAGGAACTCCTAAACTACTCATTTATACTGCTAGCAGCAGAACATCAGGGACACCAAGTCGTTTTACAGGCAGTGGATCAAACTCTGACTTCACTCTGACCATCAGTGGAGTTCAGGCTGAAGATGCAGCAGTTTATTACTGTCAGAGTTTTCACGCCATCAACAGCCAAGGTGTGTTCACACAGTGAAAAACAGTCGTACAAAAACCTCCTTCAGTCAGACTGAAAGAAACTGAACTGACTGATACACTTCACTATTAACACACACACACACACACTCACACACACACACACACACACACACACACACACACACACACACACACACACACACACACACACACACACACACACACACACACACAGACATATTATTTTCTATAAAGATTTTATGCATTTACATTCATATATTATTTAAAAACAAATTTAGAGTGATTTTAATAATTATAACTACTTGCTCACATATGGTTATAATTCTATCTCATTATATAATCATATCATTGAATAAATCTGTACACTCATGATTTTAAAAATAATAAAAAAAAACATTTCAGTGTCAGACTCCTTCTTAATTCCAAAAAAACAAACACTTTCAGATGTGTAAAACAAACATTGAAGTAAAACACAAACCTCATAAGAACACAGGATTAAATAAACTACAACATTTTTGTCTTACTAACATTTGACTAAAAACCTCAAAACAACATTTTATTCAGATTTCATTATTAACATCTAAAACACCAGTTGATCAAACAATCTCTCCACAAGATCCATTTATCAGCTGCCGTGGAGCTTCAGTCACGTCACCTGATCTTCTCAGCAGATGGAGGTGAAATTTATGCTTTTGGAAATTATTTAAAATAAATTTTTTATTTAACATTTGAATTCTGTTGAGTTGAAAGTGTGAATAGTTTGATAGAGTTGGATAAACTTCATCAAGTTTATGACAATTAACTGATGAATTTGAATGAATCAAGTGATTTACCTGAGATCATTAACTGTGTTCCTTTATGACTCATAACAGCTTCACCTGCTGACATCTCCACATTTCAAATGATCCAGAACTATAAATCTGGATCTTTATTTACATGATTGTCAGTTTTTATATTCCAGACTTTGACAAACATGAACAATAAATAATTAAATACATAAAACTCTCAACAGCGAGGATTAAACAGTGTGAAATGATGACAACAGTTTCAACTGACTGACTGTATTTTAAGGATATTTGTTTTACAACTGAAGAACATCAATGCAAACATACAGGCACTTGTATTGTTGCTTCATTTTTATTAAAGATCCAGAAATCCATGAAGGTTTGATCTTACACACACAAAAATTACAACTAATCTTAAAACATGTAGAGAAAAACAGTCAGATAAATTTGTATTGAAGCACAAGTATGACTTTATTGTTTGAAATGATTAAATCCATGAACAAAACAACAAGTATGAAACATGATTGTTGAAACATTTCATGAGAAACAGAAAAGAGCAGATTGACAGAAACAGAAGACTAAAACCAGTCTGAGAGTCCCAGTGAGTCAGGTCAGGACTGGGAGCACTGGTCTCTCCTCAGAGTCTCTGAGACTGGGGTCTGGGAGCCCTGGGTGGCCTCACAGGTCACAGAGACCGCCTTGGTCCACTGGTCTGCAGGGAGTCTGAGGGTGCTGCTCCAGCTGTAGTGGCCGTCCTCCTGCAGCAGCCCGGGGCTCCTGCTCTCCTCCCAGCTGCTGCTGCTGCTGCTGCCCACCACCTTCCAGGACAGACTCCAGTCTGAGGGGAAGCCCTTGTTGGCCAGACACATGAGTGTGGCCTTCCCCTGCTGCAGCTCCCCACTGGACAGTACTGTCAGGGAGGGACGGACATCACCTAGGAGACACCAATCAGTTTAGAGGACAGGAACCACACAGCTGTCAATCAAACAACTAGAAACTGGGACATCATAAGTGGGAGATGATTTTTTTAACTGTAAGAAGTTTCTGTCAGATGTTTTTCTGCTCCGTTAGTCAGTCACACACATTGTTTCACTTCCTTTAAGAAACATTTCATGCAGATCAACACGAAGAATCATGATAGTTAAACCAGAACATGAAAAATAGTCCTGAAATGAACTTAAAAACACATCTAAAATAAAGAAAACAACAACGTATCTAAAAATGCTGGATATAATATAAGAGTTACATTTAAATAAAAAAAAAGTGTAAAATGAAAAAGATTAGATGTTTTCAACATTTTCAAAATTCATATTTTTTTATGTCAAGTAAAAAATAAATACTAATTACTTTGATATCTCATAACTCTTCGTAAAAAACAATGGCATTTTATCTCATCAAAATAACAAATTTAAATTTTTATTAGAGGAGTGTTTTATTGAATATCTTTGACTGATGTCTGACTTAAAACTCATGACATTAAAAGAGATATAAATACTTAAAATCTAAAATGTCTGTAATTTTAAGAATGTTTCTCATCCAAAGTAAAAGCAAAACATTGTGAAGATAATCAACAATATTGTCTTCAGTTTAAAAACATCATAAAACTTACTTCCAACATCCAGTCTGGTTCCTCCACCAAAAGTCCACCACAGTGATACAAACTGATTAAAGCGTCGTACAAAAACCTCTGACTGCAGAGACACGCTCTCTGACCCCGAAACAAACAACTCTACAAAACATGTCACTTTTGTGAACATTTATGAGCTTAAATAAAATCTGAAAATATTATTAAGGCATATAACCAGGACAAAAAAATCTGATTTTAAATTAAAACCTCTTTTATTTTTCAAGGATTTAAAATATTCAAGAAAATGCAAGTAACTGAATTGCCATTATAAAATAAACACAAATACAGATTTTAAGAAAAATTTTAAAAAATACATGACTTTAAGAAACTTTATTCAATTCAATTCAATGTTATTATATAGTGTCTATTACAACACAAGTTGTCTCCAGGATCTTTCCAGAGACCCAGAACATGACCCCCGAGCAATTATTACATAAACAGCACCAGGTAAAAACTTCCCTAGTGGAAGAAAAACCTTAAGCCAAACAGTGGCAGGAAAAAAAAACAACTCCTCTTTAAGAGGGAAGAAACCTTGAGCAGGACCTGGCTCATGAGGGGGGACCCTCCTGGTGAAGACCAGCCGGGTAGAGCAAGAAATAAGAATGAATAGAGACATAGAGACACCGTCAAAGGTACAAGACAGGAAACAATAGTAACTATCAGCAGTAGTCCAATTAGACTTCTGTGTATATGGGTGATATATGGATAGACGTTGATACAAGGGGATGAGGACTGCAGGTCGGGATGTCAGCAAGCATCCATCAGACATCCATACAGACAGGTGAAGGCAGACACTGGGATGGTCAGAGGTGGAACTGCAGGTCAGCAAGCAGCTCCAGAGGCTCTGGTCCGCAGGACATGCAAAGAAGAGGAAAAGAAGGGCCAGACAAGCACAAAAAACTACCAGAACAATGGACCACAATTAAGTTTATGGGATACTGTTAATAACTGACGGTTGAGGTGAAGAAGAGACAGGGAAGGCAAAGAGAAACAGAAGAGGTGAAGGGCACCACTCAGTGGATCATGTAGGTGCCCCCCTGCAGCAGAGGCCTACAGCAGCATATCTACACCGAAGCTATGTTTAAAATGAGCTGCTTTAATCTGGTCCTGTAGCTGCAGCTTTGACTACTGGGCCTGACACATTAAGGTACTAAATGTACACTAACTATATGCTTTATTAAACAGAAATGTTTTAAGTTTAGTTTTAAAGGTGGAGGTGGTGTCAGCCTCCTTCACCCAAACTGGAAGTTGGTTCCAGAGTGATGGTGCCTGATAACAGAAAGCCGTCCTCCAAATCTACATCTGGATCCTCTAGGAACTACGAGTAAACCTGCACCCTGAGAACGGAGAGCTCTATTAGGAACGTACGGTACTATCAGGTCTTGCAAATATCGCAGCGTTAGGCCATTTTGGACTTTATATGCCAGTAATAAAATTTTGAATTGGATTCTAAATTTTACGGGGAGCCAATGGAGGGAAGCTAAAACTGGAGAGACGTGGTCTCTCTTGTTGATTCCTGTCAGCACTCGCGCTGCTGCATTTTGGATCAGCTGGAGGCTGTTCAGAGAATTACTTGGACATCCAGCCAACAACACGTTACAGTAATCTAGTCTAGAAATGGCTCTTTATGGCTCCAGTATGTTTTAAAAATGCAGAAATAAGAAAGTATTTCAGGTCAATTCAACAGAATAGCATATAAAAACTGGTGTAACTTGGAAACCGACACGTAAAAGTGAATCTTGACTTAATCCACCATCCTGAGCATTTATGAGACAGGTGTCGTTGGAGAGAGAAATAAAAAATTCAATTCATTCATAATCATGGATTCGTACTAGACCTTCTAATCTCCCATGGAATATCACAGGAATATGTGATACATGTATTTCGGACAACTTCCCTGTCATATTTCAGTTTTCAGTTATTTTTCCTGCAGCCAAATCTTTCACTTCAGCCTGCCGGTGTCACATTTTCACATCCAAAGCAGCTGGAGAATTTTCTGCTGTTTTTATAAACACCAGATTTTTCTCACAGGATGAACTTGTTTCCCCTCTGTGTCCTGAAGACTTGATCACTTCCTTCCATTTCACTTCCTGACAGATTTGGGACTGTAATGCTCCCTTTAAGTACAGACCTGCCGAAACAAAGCCTTTATCCTGGATCAATGACACATCTCTGGATCAATGACACATCCCTGGATCAATGACACATCCCTGGATCAATGACACATCTCTGGATCAATGACACATCTCTGGATCAATGACACATCCCTGGATCAATGACACATCCCTGGATCAATGACACATCCCTGGATCAATGACACATCCCTGGATCAATGACACATCCCTGGATCAATGAAACATCTCTGGAACAATGACACCACCCTGGATCAATGACACATCCCTGGATCAATGACACCACCCTGGATCAATGAGACATCTCTGGATCAATGAAAAATCCCAGGATCAATGACACATCCTTGGATCAATGACACATCTCTGGATCAATGACACATCCCTGGATCAATGACACATCTCTGGATCAATGACACATCCCTGGATCAATGACAACTCCCTGGATCAATGACACATCCCTGGATCAATGACACATCTCTGGATCAATGACACATCCCTGGATCAATAAAACATCCCTGGATCAATGACACATCTCTAGATCAATGACACATCCCTGGATCAATGACACATCCCTGGATCAATGACACCAGTCTGGATCAATGACACATCCCTGAATCAATGATACATCCCTGGATCAATGACACATCTCTGGATCAATGACACCAGTCTGGATCAATGACACATCTCTTTATCAATGACACATCTCTGGATCAATGATACATCTCTGGATCAATGACACATCCCTGGATCAATGATACATCTCTGGATCAATGACAAATCCTTTGATAAATGACACATCTCTGGATCAATGACACATCTCTGGATCAATGACACATCCCTGGATCAATGACACATCTCTGGATAAATGACACATCTCTGGATCAATGACACATCCCTGGATCAATGATACATCTCTGGATCAATGACACATCCCTGGATAAATGACACATCCCTGGATCAATGACACATCCCTGGATCAAAGACACATCCCTAGACCAATGACACCACCCTGGATCAATGACACATCCTGAATCAATGACACCACCCTGGATCAGTGACACATCCCTGGATCAATGACACCAACCTGGATCAATGAGACATCTCTGGATCAATGAAAAATCCCAGGATAAATGACACATCCTTGGATCAATGACACATCTCTGGATCAATGACACATCCCTGGATCAATGACACATCTCTGGATCAATGACACATCCCTGGATCAATGACACATCCCTGGATCAATGACACATCTCTGGATCAATGACACATCTCTGGATCAATGACAAACACCCTGGATCAATGACACATCTCTGGATCAATGACACATCCCTGGATCAATGACACATCACTGGAACAATGACAAAATCCCTGGATCAATGACACATCTCTGGATCAATGACACCACCCTGGATCAATAACACATCCCTGGATCAATGACACATCCCTGGATCAATGACACATCTCTGGAACAATGACACCACCCTGGATCAATGACACATCCCTGGATCAATGACACCACCCTGGATCAATGACACATCTCTGGATCAATGACACATCCCTGGATCAATGACAAATCCCTGGATCAATGACACCACCCTGGATCAATGACACATCTCTAAATCAATGACACATCTCTGGATCAATGACACATCCCTGGATCAATGACACATCTCTGGAACAATGACACATCCCTGGATCAATGACACATCCCTGGATCAATGACACCACCCTGGATCAATGACACATCCTGGATCAATGACACCACCCTGGATCAATGACACATCCCTTGATCAATGACACATCCCTGGATCAATGACACATCCCTGGATCAATGACACATCCCTGGATCAATGACACATCTCTGGATCAATGACACATCCCTGGATCAATGATACATCTCTGGATCAATGACAAATCCTTTGATAAATGACACATCTCTGGATCAATGACACATCTCTGGATCAATGACACATCCCTGGATCAATGACACATCTCTGGATAAATGACACATCTCTGGATCAATGACACATCCCTGGATCAATGATACATCTCTGGATCAATGACACATCCCTGGATAAATGACACATCTCTGGATCAATGACACATCCCTGGATCAATGACACATCCCTTGATCAATGACACATCCCTGGATCAATGACACATCTCTGGATCAATGACACATCCCTGGATCAATGATACATCTCTGGATCAATGACAAATCCTTTGATAAATGACACATCTCTGGATCAATGACACATCTCTGGATCAATGACACATCCCTGGATCAATGACACATCTCTGGATAAATGACACATCTCTGGATCAATGACACATCCCTGGATCAATGATACATCTCTGGATCAATGACACATCCCTGGATAAATGACACATCTCTGGATCAATGACACATCTCTGGATCAATGACACATCCCTGGATCAATGACACATCTCTGGATCAATGACACATCTCTGGATCAATGACACATTCCTGGATCAATGACACATCCCTGGATAAATGACACATCTCTGGATCAATGACACATCTCTGGATAAATGACACATCCCTGGATAAATGACACATCTCTGGATCAATGACACATCCCTGGATCAATGATACATCCCTGTATCAATAACACATCCCTGGATCAATGACACCACCCTGGATCAATGACACATCCCTGTATCAATGACACATCCCTGTATCAATGACACATCCCTGGATCAATGACACATCTCTGGAACAATGACACTACCCTGGATCAATGACACATCCCTGGATCAATGACACCACCCTGGATCAATGACACATCTCTGGATCAATGACACATCTCTAAATCAATGACAAACACCCTGGATCAATGACACATCCCTGGATCAATGACACATCTCTGGATCAATGACACATCCCTGGATCAATGACACATCCCTGGATCAATGACACCACCCTGGATCAATGACACATCTCTAAATCAATGACAAACACCCTGGATCAATGACACATCCCTGGATCAATGACACATCTCTGGATCAATGACACATCCCTGGATCAATGACACATCCCTGGATCAATGACACCACCCTGTATCAATGACACATCCCTGGATCAATGACACATCTCTGGATCAATGACACATCCCTGGATCAATGACACATCTCTGGATCACTGACACATCCCTGGATCAATGACACCAGTCTGGATCAATGACACATACCTGGATCAATGATACATCTCTGGATCAATGACACATCCCTGGATCAATGACACATCTCTGGATCAATGACACATCCCTGGATCAATGACACATCCCTGGATCAATGACACCACCCTGGATCAATGACACATCTCTAAATCAATGACAAACACCCTGGATCAATGACACATCCCTGGATCAATGACACATCTCTGGATCAATGACACATCCCTGGATCAATGACACATCCCTGGATCAATGACACCACCCTGTATCAATGACACATCCCTGGATCAATGACACATCTCTGGATCAATGACACATCCCTGGATCAATGACACATCTCTGGATCACTGACACATCCCTGGATCAATGACACCAGTCTGGATCAATGACACATCCCTGGATCAATGATACATCTCTGGATCAATGACACATCCCTGGATCAATGACAAATCCCTGGATCAATGACACCACCCTGGATCAATGACATCACCCAGGATCAATGACACATCCCTGGATCATTGACACATCCCTGGATCAATGACACCACCCTGGATCAGTGACACATCCCTGGATCAATGATACATCTCTGGATCAATGACACATCCCTGGATCAATGACAAATCCCTGGATCAATGACACCACCCTGGATCAATGACACATCCCTGGATCAATGACACATCCCTGGATCAATGACATATCCCTGCATCAATGACACCAGTCTTGATCAATGACATTAGTCTGGATCAATGACACCAGTCTTGATCAATGACACCAGTCTGGATCAATAGATTCTACTAAGTTGTACATTTAAACCACTTCTTACAGTCTTCACTCATGTTCTTCTTCTGTATGTTCTGTTGTGTTTAATGTGTTTGAGTCAGTCTCCTCATCATTCCTCTTTGAAGTGGTCCAGCGGTTGAGACCAACCAACTGTCCTCTGGACACTTTTCCATCTCAACTGCTTAAAAAGTTTTTTTCACAAAGTAAACTTTTGTCTGTTGTCAGGGAAAACTTCAGGAATCTTTGACTCCTTTCAACAGTCAAGACGTTCCTGAGCAGTGGTGACCTTGTTGAAGCCATTCATGATGTCGTTAGTTCCCGCCTCAATTATTGTAATGCTCCTTTTTCTGGTATCAACCAAACTTCACTGCATCATTTGCAGCTTGTTCAGAATGCTGCTGCTCACCTGCTGACAAGTACCCGGAAACACGACCGCTTCATTCCTGTCCTGTGTTCTTTACACTGGCTCCCAGTTCAATGTAGAATCCAATTTAAGCTGTGTGTGTTTTCGGTGCTAAAAACAGCTCTGCTCCTTCAAATCTACATGATGTTTTAAGTTTCTGTGGCAGGACTTTGGATTCAGCAGACCAACACTTGTTATAGGTTCCACAGAGAAGAGTGAAAAAGTGGGGGGATCGATGTTTTGCAGTCGCTGGTCCCAAACTCTGGATCACACTGCCCCGAGTTACGGACCCTCACTGACCTTCCTCTGTTCAAATCCAAACTAAAGACTCACCTGTTCAGAACGGCATTTGGCTCATAATAGATGATTTGGAGTGTAAAGTGCTTTGGTCAACTATGGTTGTTTCTAACGTGACATATAAATAAAGATTGATTAATTAATACAAAGCAAGTCAAAGAGTCGATCATCTACCAGATCTGTTGGATGATGAGAGTACAGAGACACCAACATAATTGCAATGCCATAAATAATGGTTATAACTATTGAAAAAGAAAAATATTATATATTATTAAAATAATGGCATAAACGTATATGAAGAGTAAAAAAAAGCAAAAAAACTTAGTCCAGACCTGCAGGATGAATTTGACATTAATCTGAATTTTTTCATAGTATTGATTTAAGAGAAACTCACAGAAGAGAAGTTTCAATATTAAATAATATGATATAAACCTGAAGTTATCAACAACAAAATACAAATAAAAATAATGTTTAAAAGAAACTTCCTGAAAGCACATTTTGTGCTGATCATAAACTGCATCATCAGAGTTACTGAAGTCTGTTGGAGTGGGTGAGAACATTTCCATAGAAACACTTTGCATCAGCAGCACCATGCTCCAGTGATCTGCTGCTGCTTCACAGGTAAAGTCCAGAGAATCCAACTCCTCTCCTCTATGAACATCTGTCCCTCTGAAATGAAGCTGACAAAACCATCAAGCTGTTTTCTGTTTTTGTCTCTGTATCCTCAGAGTCCAGAGGTCAGTACACAGTGAATCAGCCTAAATCAGTGACTTCTGCTCTGGGAGGCTCCGTCACCATCACATGTAAAACCAGCCAGGATGTTTATGTTTATAGCGGGAACCATCTTTTATCCTGGTACCAACAGAGAGATGGAGGAACTCCTAAACTACTCATTTATTGGGCTAGCAGCAGAACATCAGGGACACCGAGTCGTTTTACAGGCAGTGGATCAAACTCTGACTTCACTCTGACCATCAGTGGAGTTCAGGCTGAAGATGCAACAGTTTATTACTGTCAGAGTCTTCACTACATCAACAGTCAGTATGTGTTCACACAGTGAAAAACAGTCGTACAAAAACCTCCCTCATGATACACTTCACTGAACACACACACACACACACACACACATACACACATACACACACACACACACACACACACACACACACACACACACAAATTATCTTCTTATAAATGTAGTGCTTTTACATTCATATATTATCAAAATAAGTTTATATTTATTTACATATAGAAAATTACGGATAAACATTTGGTGCAGAAACTAATAGATTTCACTAAAGATACACACACACCTACAGTTGCCAAATTTTGTCAAATTATAACTGCATCATTAAATATTTTAATATAAAATAAGAAACAAACAGATGAAGAATTGATTTTGTTAAATGAATCAGAAATACTTACAGTTAACATCCAGTCTGGTTCCTCCACCAAAAGTCCACCACAGTGATACAAACTGATTAAACAGTCGTACAAAAACCTCTGACTGCAGAGACACGCTCTCTGACCCTGAAACAAACATCTCATATTTGTCTACAGTCACTGGATAAAATCACAAAATGAAAATATAAGTGTAACCTTTTTTTTTATATGACACATATTTTTCATTAAATATTATTTTACTTTTAAAACAAGTAACCACTATTGGGAAATAATGTCGTAAGATGTATGACTTGAAGATACTCCATATTTTTACATATAAAAATGAATTATGATTTCAGTTAAATTTCTTTCACTTGATTTATATAATAGATGTCATGCAGGACAGTTACGAGATAAAACAGTCCAGGTACATCATTAAAGTTATCAGCTGCAATAATATCCACATGGATTTATATATGAGGAGAAGAAATGTATTTACAGTGAAACACAGTGGTGATGAAAAGAATCAGAACTGTGATACTGGAGAATCTAATACTAGATGATACTAGAATCAAATTCAAAATTTTATTACTTGCGTATAAAGTCCAAAATGGCCAAAGACGAAGAATGACAAACACGAAGCCCTCCTCCACAGCTCTCAGTCGTTCTCTGTTTTTTGTTTTTACAGCAGTCAGGCTTGAAAAGCTCACCTCACACAGGTATGTTGTGGAAAATACTGGAAGCAATGTCCAAATAGCTTTTGTTGCCCAGCATGGGGAACTCCTTGGCAGCTACCAACCAAAAACTGTCCAAAGGTAGATCAGCAAAGCTCAGCTTGAGAACACGATCTTGTCTCAGTTCAGTTAGTTCCTCTTGCTCTTGTGAAGTCATATCTATTCCGACACCTGATGCTTAGCTGAATGGATCCCTAATCCAGTCAAGGCATTCTGTGAAAGCTGAAGAGAAATAAAACGACATTTTCTCCTCCAGAGTTTTCAAATGTTGAACTATAATCTCACACAGTGCAGCAGTTTTTAACTTTTTGCCATGCATTGGTGAGTGAGAATATTTCAACTTCCCACATGTTGCTGCCAGAGTTGCACCTTTGAACAGAATCAGTTTATTTTATCTGTACTTGTAAGCAGGTTTTCAGTTCGGCCTTGCATTCGTGTGTTCAGTTCATTTGTCAGAAACACTTTAAGTTCCTCTTTTAACTCATGAACACGGGCCAGCACCTTGCCGCGCCACAACCATCAAACCTCCGTATGAAACAGCAAGGCTTTATGCTCCGCTCCCATTTCCTCACACAAAGCCACAAATATGCGACATTTCACAGGTTGCGACTTTACAAAAATTACCATGCGCACAACATCATCTAACACAGGAATGAGGTCTGCTGGTAAAGTCTTGGCTACAAGGGCTTCACAATGTAAAAGACAGTGTGTAATAATCACATCTGGGTTTTTTTCCTTCACTCTGCTTACAAAGCTTTTGGTTGCCCCGACCATGGCTGCAGCTCCATCAGTGCAGACACTCGTGCAGTTTTTCTGCTTTAGTCCTTTTTCGAGATATTCTGATGTGACCCGAAAAATTTCCTCTCCTGTTGTTTTTCCTGGCAAGGCCTGCAAAATAAAAAGTTTTCTCTGGTTGTGTCTGCATCTACAAAATGCACATTGGCCAGGAGTTGAGCATGTCCACTTATATCAGTAGACTCATCAAGTTGCAACATAAATTAATTACTGATACGGATCTTGTCCAAAACCACACTTTCTATGTCTGCAGACATATCAATACCTGTGGAAACTGGGTTATCTGATAGAGGGACTATAGCTTTTTCTTTAACCGCTTCGGGTCTGAGCATCTCATTTACAATAGCTTTGCAGACGGGAAGTTTTAATTGGGACATTTTTGATTTAGCCACGAGTTCAGCGATGTGGTAACAAGCTTTGAGAGCTCTCTGGTTTACCTTTGCAGTTTTTCTCATGAAAGTTGCTTGTTTCTTCGTTTGTTCACGTAGGTGAACAAAATACTCCACATTTTTGTTTTGAAGTGAAGGGTGTTTCGTTTGGAGATGTAGTTTAAGCTTACTTGGGACCACAGCACTGTTGGAGAGCTTTTCTCCACAAACCAAGCACAACGGATTAGGCGCCGATTAGGCGATCCAAATGCAAGATAGCTTTTGTTGTGTTGCCTCGCGCCAGAATCTTTGCTGGACGTCTTTGCTTTTTGATCCACTGAGTTGGGCCCTTCACCTCCTCTGTTTCTCTTTGCCTTCTCTGTCCCTACTTCACCTTAATCCTCAGTTATTAATAAGAAGTATCTCATAATTATAATTGTGGTCCATTGTTCTTGTAGTTTGTTGTGCTGGTCTGACCCCTCTTTTCCTCTTCTGTGCATGTTTGCAGACCAGATCCTCAGGAGCTGCTTGCTGACCTGCAGTCCCACCTCTGACCATCCCAGTGTTTACCTCCACCTGTCTGTATGGATGTCTGTTGGATATTTGCTGACCTGCAGTCCTCATCCCAGTGGATCACCATCTATCCATATATCACCCATATATACACAGAAGTCTTAGTTCTGCTGCTGATAGATAATTATACTAATATATTCTGTCTTGTAACTTTGATGGTGTGTTTTGAATCTGTGTCACTACTCTCTCTTTACTTCCTGTTCTACCTGGCTGTCCTTCAGCAGGAGGGTCCCCCCCTTATGATCCAGGTCCTGATCCAGGTTACTTCCCTCTTAAAGGGGAGTTTTTACCTGCTGTTGTTTATGTAATAATTGCTCGGGGGGTCATGTTCTGGTGTGAGAGAAATATTATATTCACATAGTACTAGTTTGAATCACTTATTCTAATAACCAGTTTAAACATTGTCTGAACTTAATCTGACCCTAAGTAAGCATGTTTTAAGTACAAGCCTGTTCTTTGTAATTTGACTGTGTAGCCTGTGTTAAATTTATGTCAAGGATAACAGACTTTCTGTTTCTCACACTCTTAAAATTTACACCTTGACAAGGTACCCACTTCCCCCTCCTTAAATCTGATAAGCAGTAAGGGGGTCTTGCAGAAGTATCTCATGTGAGACAATCTGCTCTGCCATTTAGGGAGCTAAACAGCTGTAACTCATGTGACGTTGCCTGGTTCAGATCTTATATAAACTGGTCTCTTCTTCATCACGGCAGAACTCTCCTAGTGAGACTTCTCTACACGTCTGATCAACGTGTATCTTGTAAATAAACTTTTGTGTTAAACTTGAAACTGTTTACTCTCTCATTGGATTCCAGAAAATTTCCACCACACTGGGTCTCTGGAAAGATCCTGGAGAGAACTTGTGTTGTAATAGACGCTATATAAATAAAATTGAATTGAATTGACAGTTGAATGTATGTTGATGCAAATTTAATGACGATTTACTGATGGATCTGAATGAATCAAGTAATTTACCTGAGATCATTAACTGTGTTCCTTTATGACTCATAACAGCTTCACCTGCTGACATCTCCACATTTCAAATGATCCAGAACTTTAAATCTGGATTTATATTTACACGATTGTCAGTTTTTATATTCCAGACTTTGACAAACATGACTAATAAATAATTAAATGTATAAAACTCTCAACAGCGAGGATTAAACAGTTTGAAATGATGACAACAGTTTCAACTGACTGACTGTATTTTAAGGATATTTGTTTTACAACTGAAGAACATCAATGCAAACCAACAGGCACTTGTATTGTTGCTTCATTTTTATTAAAGATCCAGAAATCCATGAAGGCTTGATCTTACACACAGAAAAATAACAACTAATCTTAAAACATGTAGAGAAACACAGTCAGATGAGTTTGTATTGAAGCACAAGTATGACTTTATTGTTTGAAATGATTAAATCCATGAACAAAACAACAAGTATGAAACATGATTGTTGAAACATTTAATGAGAAACAGAAAAGAGCAGATTGACAGAAACAGAAGACTGAAACCAGTCTGAGAGTCCCAGTGAGTCAGGTCAGGACTGGGAGCACTGGTCTCTCCTCAGAGTCTCTGAGACTGGGGTCTGGGAGCCCTGGGTGGCCTCACAGGTCACAGAGACCGCCTTGGTCCACTGGTCTGCAGGGAGTCTGAGGGTGCTGCTCCAGCTGTAGTGGCCGTCCTCCTGCAGCAGCCCGGGGCTCCTGCTCTCCTCCCAGCTGCTGCTGCTGCTGCTGCCCACCACCTTCCAGGACAGACTCCAGTCTGAGGGGAAGCCCTTGTTGGCCAGACACATGAGTGTGGCCTTCCCCTGCTGCAGCTCCCCACTGGACAGTACTGTCAGGGAGGGGGGGACTCGACCCACTGCAGAGGGAGAAGACATGATACAGTCGAGATGAAAAGTCCACCTCAGTGTTTCACTTCCCTTTTCTTATGTCAGTAACCATGACAACAGACAGGCATCGCTGCTGAACCGCAGCAACAGACAGGTTTCAGAACTGAAGATAAAACTGTCAGAACATTTCATTCTTTAGATGTTTTTCTGCTTTCTTTTTAGTACAAATCTCAAAAAGTACTTAAAATCTCAACGTACTTCTAAAACCTCCATAAAAAAATAAAAACTTAAATACAAAATGTAACAATTTCCTTTACTTTTTTCAAATGTTTGATAAAACTACATACTAAACTTATCAAATGAATGAAAGTCAGAAACATCATGTTCAAATTAAACACGACTAAGTTAAATTAGAAAAACACATTTTAAACTGGATTGAGAAAGTAATGCAAATATTTCCTATAAACAACATGATGAACTTTAAGTCTTTCAAGAGTCTGAAAATGTAAACGTCTCTTCATAAAGGAATACTGCAATTTTTGTCAAATTATAAGTGTATCATTGAATGTTTTATTAATGTCTACTGTTATGAAATAAGAAAATAGATAAAAACGTGATTTTGTTAAATGAATCAGAAATACTTACAGTTAACTTCCAGTCTGGTTCCTCCACCAAAAGTCCACCACAGTGATACAATCTGATTAAACAGTCGTACAAAAACCTCTGACTGCAGAGACACGCTCTCTGACCCTGAAACAAACATGTCATATTTGTCTACATTCACTGGATAAAATCACAAAATGAAAATATAAATGTCACACATTTCTAAGCTCATTTTTTTTCTAGGCAATATCTTTTTAAAATTAAATCTTTTTCTACTTTTGACAGAAATAACCACTTATATTGGAAAAACATGCCAAAGTTTACGACTTATAAAAACTTCATATTCTTATGTGTAACAAAGTAAATTTCAAATACCAGCTGGATTTCATTCATTCGACTTATATATAAAGTTTAAAGTAAACGTCAGGAAACTTTAGAGAGAAAGTAAACAAACTGACAAGTCTAAATACATAATAAAAGTGTCTAGTTGTAATGATGTTCACATGGATTTATATATGAGGAGAGAAAATCTATTTTCTGTGAAACACAAAGTTGATGAAAAGAATCATAAATACAAAAAGTGTGATTGGTTTTGTTAACTGGTGACACATCCAGGGTGTTTGACCTTTAACCTTAACAGAACTGTGATACTGGAGACTTCAGCCGACCCCCGTGACCTTTGGTGGAAATAAGTGGAGATGGATGGATGGATGGATGGATGGATGGATGGATGGATGGATGGACGGATGGATGGATGGATGGATGGACGGATGGATGGATGGATGGATGGACGGTCGGATGGATGGATGGATCTGTAGTGACAATATTTCCTTTTCCTAACAAATTAACAACAAATTAATCAACATTATACAAACATGTCCTAAAGAGTTTCTCTGATTTAAATTTGTTCAAAATTCTGTTTTCAAACTTGATAACTTCTTGATAGTGCAGAAAACATATTGATCTATTGATAAAAACATCATCAGGTTATTTTGAAATGTCTGTGAGAACATTTCCATAGAAACACTTTGCATCAGCAGCACCATGCTCCAGTGATCTGGGAGACTTTATAGTCCTGACACTTGAACTCTGGATGACTGACAGCTGTCCTTCATGACGACAGAAGACACAGAAATCCTCCTGATGAAAAACATGACTTTGACGTGCGTCCTCATCTGGACTCTCCTCTGCTGCTGCTTCACAGGTAAAGTCCAGAGAATCCAACTCCTCTCCTCTATGAACATCTGTCCCTCTGAAATGAAGCTGACAAAACCATCAAGCTGTTTTCTGTTTTTGTCTCTGTATCCTCAGAGTCCAGAGGTCAGGTCACAGTGAATCAGCCTGAATCAGTGACTTCTGCTCCGGGAGGCTCCGTCACCATCACATGTAAAACCAGTCAGAACGTTTTTGTTTATAGCGGGTACCACTATTTTTCCTGGTACCAACAGAAAGATGGAGGAACTCCTAAACTACTCATTTATCTTGCTAGCAGCAGAGCATCAGATACACCAAGTCGTTTTACAGGCAGTGGATCAAACTCTGACTTCACTCTGACCATCAGTGGAGTTCAGGCTGAAGATGCAGCAGTTTATTACTGTCAGAGTGTTCACTACATCAACAGTCAGCATGTGTTCACACAGTGAAAAACAGTCGTACAAAAACCTCCCTCAGTCAGACTGAACAGAAACTGAACTGACTGATACACTTCACTGAACACACACACACACACACACACACACACACACACACACACACACACACACACACACACACACACACACACACACACACACACATCAAACTATTTAACGAGGATTTAAGTCAACATCTAACATGTATGTGAACCATCATGGATGGATTTTATTTTATTACATTCTCTGTTTGTTGGTATCAGATTTTCCAAGATGATGAAGGTTTTTCATACTGGGACAATTAGATCAGGAAAACTTAGTAATGACCTTTGACCTAAGCTATACGAAAGTTTTGATAATGACATGACTCCCTAAATAGTTTTTTGATGTTTACAACATACGTGTTTTACAATACGTTTCTGTTCATGCTTCACTCTCTTTCAATCTTGTCTTTTAATCTTCTGCAGTCAAACTGTGTCCATCTCTGCCTTGTTAACATGACACAACCTGCAGAGTTGTTGCTTGAAAGGATAATAGTGCTAAAAAATAAAAATAACAATAATAAAACTGCTGAGACAGAATCCGTCCTCACACAGTATGTGAGCAACTCCCACCAGAGAAACGTTAATGCTCATGTCTAAAAACAATGAAGTTATTGTTGATTAACAGCCGCTGCTTCTTCTAAGTTTATTGTTTAATTCACTTTTACACCCAGATGACAACAAACATGCAGATTTGAGACTTTCCAACAAACACCAGAAAAAATTGACAGTTTTCTCTGTAGTTTCAGTCAAATGTTGGACAGTCTCCAGACCTCCTTTTGCCACAGTGTCATTCAAACACCTCGTCTTTGGTGGACCCACTCCTAACATCACCCATGATCCCACTGCACATCTCTCACATCTCTGTTCAGGTTCTGTCACAGTTTATTTTATTTTATTTTGGAAAAGTGAACTGTTCCAGTTGTTGCTGGTTTCCTCGTCTCTCCTCACTGGACGGGTTGGACACAGACGGGTCTGTGACATCAGGGGGAAGAAACAGTGAGAGTGTATTTTCCATGTAGGTGGACGACGTCTGCAGAGAAAGTAAACTATGAGCAGTTTATGCAGGACATGTAACTAGAGGTTGATGTCAGTGTTAATGTCCAAATATGTGTCCAGTTGACTGTGATTCAAACATCTTATTTTATTTATTTTATGTTTAACAGCAGCGTTCTTTGAGGAACATTTGATGGGTTCCAACCATCAAAAATACTCAACAGTTTCAGTCATACGTTGTTTTATTCTCAAATACTCTTTTCAGAGAGAACAGGTAGTCCTTGTCTCCTGGTCATCAGCCGCCCCTCCACTTCCAGGTGTTACTGTCTAAATACAGGAGATGTTGCTGGTCTGAGTGACAGCTGGTCCTCTCTCTGCCCTGTGATGAAGTGAACCACTGCTACACAGCTTCCCGCACCACCAGAACCAAAACCACACCGAACCAAAATAGAATGAATCAAAAAGAAAGGATTTACCTTAGTCCTAAAGGTAAAGAGGGATTGTTTCTTTTGAATGAAAATTGGGAATTGTTTCTTCAAGAAAAGACCCTGAAAACTAAATACTTTATCAGGTCATTATATTTCTGAAACCTTTTGGAAACAGAGGTAAGTCTGCAGACTGATGGAAATACTTCTATTTAAATAGTATCAAACTCTAAGTTCACGCTCTCTGACCCTGAAACAAACATCTCATATTTGTCTACAGTCACTGGATAAAATCACAAAATTAAAATATACGTGTAACCGATATAAAACCTTTTTTTTCTATGTCACATATTTTTCATTAAATATTCTTTTACTTTTAAAAGAAGTAACCACTATTGGGAAATAACGTCGTAAAATGTATGACTTGAAGATACTCCATATTTTTACATATAAAACAATGAATTATGATTTTAGTTAAATTTCATTAACTTGATTTGTATAATAGATGTCATGCAGGACAGTTACATAAGAAAATAGTCCAGGTACATCATTAAAGTCATCAGCTGCAATAATATCCACATGGATTTATATATGAGGAGAAGAAATGTATTTACAGTGAAACACAGTGGTGATGAAAAGAATCAGAACTGTGATACTGGAGACGTCTGGATGGATGGATGGATGGATGGATGGATGGATGGATGGATGGATGGATGGATGGATGGATGGATGGATGGATGGATGGATGGATGGATGGATGCATCACTCCTGCTCTCAACAACATAAAAACATATTTTCAAAATATTATGTCTTGACAAATTTGAAACTTACTGATAGCAAAATAAAAATATTCATCTACTGATTAACTGCATAATCAGAGTGACTGAAGGGTCTGCTATGGTGTCCCGCAGGGTGCAGCACTCGGGCCAATCCTGTTTAGCTTATACATGCAGCCCTTGGGAAGTATTATCCAGAACCTGCCGTTGTTTATGTAATAATTGCTCGGGAGTCATGTTCTGGGTCTCTGGAAAGATCCTGCAGATAACTTGTGTTGTAATAGATGCTATGTAAATAAAATTGAATTGGAATTAAAAGTTAAATGTATGTTGGTGCAAAGTTTACGACGATTAACTGATGGATCTGAATGAATCAAGTTATTTACCTGAGATCATTAACTGTGTTCCTTTATGACTCATAACAGCTTCACCTGCTGACATCTCCACATTTCAAATGATCCTCTCTCCCCTCACTTCAGGACATTTACAGCAGCCGTCTGACTCGCAAAGCCCTCAGCATTGTGAGAGACCCCACCCACCCGTCACACAGCCTCTTCAGTCTGCTGCCATCAGGGAGGAGGCTGCGGACCCTCCGGGCCAGAACCAGCCGACTGAAGGACAGCTTCGTCCACCAGGCCGTCAGGACACTTAACACTTTCCCTGCTCTTCCACCGCCTTGCCCCCCCCTCACTCACTCTGATCTCAGTATCTGCACCAGGCACTTTTGGCAGAACTGGACCGCCTGCTTTGCACCATGTCACTTTAATCAAACCGAAAAACTGTTGTTGTCATGTCACAACTTGTTTCTTGTCTCTTTTTAACCTGCACTTTGTGTTTAAAATGTATTTATTGTGTAGCACCGAGGGTTTGAGGGTAACGCAATTTCGATTCTCTGTATGTGTCTCACATGTGGTAGAATTGACAATAAACTCTGACTCTGACTCTGATCCAGAACTATAAATCTGGATTTATATTTACATGATTGTCAGTTTTATATTCCAGACTTTGACAAACATGAATAATAAATAATTAAATATATAAAACTCTCAACAGTGAGGATTAAACAGTGTGATATGATGACAACAGTTTCAACTGACTGACTGTATTTTAAGGATATTTGTTTTACAACTGAAGAACATCAATGCAAACCAACAGGCACTTGTATTGTTGCTTCATTTTTATTAAAGATCCAGAAATCCATGAAGGTTTGATCTTACACACAGAAAAATAACAACTAATCTTAAAACATGTGGAGAAACACAGTCAGATGAATTTGTATTGAAGCACAAGTATGACTTTATTGTTTGTAATGATTAAATCCATGAACAAAACAACAAGTATGAAACATGATTGTTGAAACATTTAATGAGAAACAGAAAAGAGCAGATTGACAGAAACAGAAGAAAAAAACCAGTCTGAGAGTCCCAGTGAGTCAGGTCAGGACTGGGAGCACTGGTCTCTCCTCAGAGTCTCTGAGACTGGGGTCTGGGAGCCCTGGGTGGCCTCACAGGTCACAGAGACCGCCTTGGTCCACTGGTCTGCAGGGAGTCTGAGGGTGCTGCTCCAACTGTAGTGGCCGTCCTCCTGCATCAGCCCGGGGCTCCTGCTCTCCTCCCAGCTGCTGCTGCTGCTGCTACCCACCACCTTCCAGGACAGACTCCAGTCTGAGGGGAAGCCCTTGTTGGCCAGACACATGAGTGTGGCCTTCCCCTGCTGCAGCTCCCCACTGGACAGTACTGTCAGGGAGGGACGGACATCACCTAAGAGACACCAATCAGTTTAGAGGACAGGAACCACACAGCTATCAATCAAACAACTAGACACTAGGACATCATAAGTGGGAGAAAGATGACTTTTTTTTCTCCCTTCGAGAAGTTTCAGTCAGATGTTTTTCTGCTCCATCAGTCACTCATTCACACATTGTTTCACTTCCTTTCAGAAACTTTTCATGCAGATCAACACGGAGAATCATGATATTGTTTCAACTGATATATGTCAAGTTAGAAAGTGCCAAAACCTCAATCTACAAACTCCAATTTACTTTTAAAGTATTTCACAGAAAACTAAGCAATGTTAAAATGAAGTGAAACAAAAGTGAACAAAAAACAGAGATTCAAGGTTTCGAAAATCTTTATCGGTTCATTTTATCTTTAATCTAATTGTATATGAAGACTGAATTTCATTTTATCACTGAATTTTTTTTTTGACATCTGATAACTTTGTGAAACTTTAAACTTCACCTTGTCTTTACATTAAATGCTTAAAATATATATATATTTCCACATATTTTTACTGAATATTTTAAATTGAGTTCTGACTTACACTATGAAACATTAAATAAACACTAGTTTTCTGAAAACACTACAATTACTGCTAAAATTGATAACAAAAGACTAAAGAAGAAATGTTGAAGGTCAATAACAATATTCCTTTGAATTTAAATACAATTTGAACTTACTTCCAACATCCAGTCTGGTTCCTCCACCAAAAGTCAACCACAGTGGAACAAACGTATTGAACCGCCGTACAAAAACCTCTGACTGCAGAGAGACTCGCTCTCTGACTCTGCTACACTCAACTAAAGCTAGAAACTTTAAAAACTGAACAAATTATAACAAATGAAACATACTTTTTAATTTCATTTAGTCTATCATCATATGTGATATTTTCTTCTAAAGAAATAAAAAACAAAACTTTGTATCTACATTCAGAAAAAAAATCTCCATAAACATCAAACCAGCAAAAAAACACATAATGGATCCTTGAGAGAAGAGGTAAAAGGAGAAAATATAATTTCTAAAATAAAGTATTTTAAATATAAACTTACTTCCAAACTCCAGTCTGGTTCCTCCTCCAAACGTGTACCACAGTGATTGAAACTGATTAAAGCGTCGTACAAAAACCTCTGACTGCAGAGACACGCTCTCTGACCCTGACACAAACAAACTCTACAAAACATTTTTGTCTACTTTTATAAACTGATATAAAAATGTCAAAACAAAAGTGTAATTCATCAAAAAAACTTAAATGTTCAATTTGCTTTGTAAGATTATGTCAGTTTTGAAATGATTATGAAGTTTAGATCTGCCGACGATGATCATTTGATTTTAACTTTAAAGTTTCAGATTAGTTAATAAAATAATTTTTTCCTGGACTTTAGTCTCAACATTTTTATCAACAATAATGATGAGCTCCTAAACTGCAGCATTGAGGACTTAATGATAGATACTACATAAACGTTAGATAAATGTATGAAATGTTGTATTTAATAATAACTAGTAATATTATTTGCTTCTAATGACACAAACAAAAAATCTGGATTGAAATGATTTAGAAATAAATCTTAGAGTTGCACCAAATTCAGCAAACATGTGAAAGTGTGAACATAATAGTATTCATCTAAAACAATGTTGCATCACTAAAACAGAAAATCAGAAGCAAACTATTGATCGGTTTCTGTTACGGACGGGAATCGAGTAGCCACCAGTAGTTCAATTCATGGAATCGTTCATCCACCTGCCAAATGATCCTGTTTATAGGTTCTGCATTCGCGCGATGGCGTCATGTACACGCTTCATATTTGGGCTCAGAATGTTTCCAACATGTCACATGACCCATTGGTTTCTGTCAATCACAGCTGCTCCCACCAAAATATCTTTAGAGCTGCCGTCAGACCTTTACAGCGGGATATACCGTTTAACGTCTTGACCCCACCGTGAAATAATAGAATACCATTGCGTTCACCCAACGCTGGGTTCATACAAATAGATGGTTGCTATAAACTCTCCTGACATGGTGCAAATCAATTCACCCATGTCAGAGTTGTCATGGATGTGAAATCAACCAGGGTGAACCAGGCTGTAAATAGGTTTATTTCTGCTCTAAAGTTGGACATTTTAATACGGAGGTCAATAGAGTTTGGAGCCAGCCCCTATCTGTCAGTCGAGGAACTGCAGCTGAACTTAGTTCTGCATAAGCTGCAATGCAGAAGAGAGATGGTTGGCTCTTGGTTGCAACACGTGCAGAGGTTTGATCACATCAAGAGGGGAAATACCTCCAACACACCAAAATATTTTCTGCACAAAATCTGTTAGTGTGCAAAAGTTGAGATTGTATTTTATGTCACAGTGTTCCTATTTTTCAGCTTAAGCCAGATTTGATTTAGTTGAGTGCAAAATGTTGGTGCATACTTAAATTTAAAGTGTTAATGCAACCAAAGCCATTTGTACTATTTAACTGAATGAAAATCAATAAAAGAACCGATTAGGAACCGAATTGATGAGAACATGGATAGAAGAACCGGAATTCCTAAATTCTTAACAAGTCCCATTCCTAGTCACTGTATGACTTTACTACCAGAACATACATTATCTTGTACTTGCCTGTTTTTAAGCTTGAAGAGGAAAGATCTCTTTCTTCAAACATGTATTGCATTAACTCTTCTCCTCTTTTTCATCTTTTCAGGTTCATCAGGAGAAATCATCCTGACTCAGACTCCTGGATCTCAGTCTGTCATTGCAGGACAGACTGTCTCCATCAGATGTAAAACTAGTTCATATGTTCACATGTCTGATCGTTTCAGCAGAAGTCAGTCTGGAACTGAGTTCACTCTGACCATCAGAAGAGTTCAGCGTGAGGATGCAGGAGTTTATCACCGTCAGCAGGATTACAGCTTCCCGTTCACACACTGATCCAACGTGGTACAAAAAGCTCTCAGCTGCAGAGGAGCTGATCCACAGCTGCACTGAAGCAGAGGTATAACGGAGAGTGAGGCTCATGCAGGAGAGTTGTTTTCACAAAGCACGTTTAAGTTATAGTAATTTTAAAAAAGAAGGGATGACAACCATTTAAGCTTATGTATTCACAAAGACTTTTTTAACATCCTAAATCTTAACATTTTGTATATCTGATCAGTAGGATTTTAGTTGGCTGTTTTGGTTCAACATATTTTGAACGTAATATTTTGTGTAAGTGATGAAAAAAGGAAAACACATCAGAGACATGAACCTCTAGATATTTTCCATGTGAAGTCTGTTCTCCATCTTGGATATAAAGACTTCAGGTACTTTTACAATTATCATCAACAGGTCGTCTCCTGCTGTCAGCGGTTAAAAACGTCTCCAGAGATTAAACTCATCAGCTTCAAAAACACCTGAACGTTTTATGTAAAAATCAAGGCAAAACATTTGCAGCTTTCACATAAATTTAATACGTTTCCATCCATCCATTTTCTACACCCACTTCATCCTTTGCAGGATCCCGGGAATCTGCTGGAGCTTATCCCGACTTATTACAGGTGAAAGGCAGGGGTCCACCCTGGACAGGTCGCCGGTCTCTCACAGAGCCACGTACAAAGATAAACAACCGTGCACTCTGACATTCACACCTGCGGGCAATTTAGAATTTAGAACAAACATTCTGCAGTAGGAGCACAATCCGATGAAAGACACGAGTTGTTTAACAGTCTCCGGTCTCGGCGCCTGTTGGATTGCTGTTAAATGTTTGGAGGAGAGGCCTTTACCTTGTGCGCACAAATCATCAAATAATCAACGTACTGAAGGATTAGCAGCATTAACTGGAGTTAGATCTTGAACAAAGCGCCATTCCTCAGCTGCAGGAGGAGGTCGGTATTTTTTACAGGTAAAATGGGAGTGTTAACAGGGGAATCATCACAGGGGACAATTATACCTGTTTCCAGGAAGGAGTTAAAAACAGGAGTGATGCCTGCAATGGCTTCAGGCTTCAGGGGGTATTGGGCTCTCCGAGGTCTGAAATGAGATTTGGGTGTTACAACAAGAGGCTCACAGTTTTTTATGAGTCCTAAATCTTACTTGTGAGAGGCCCAGACTGAGTCTGGAACACCACTAAGTTCAGGGATGTCAGCTGGGGCTCAGAGAAGGGAGGGTGAGGGAGAAAGATTTGAGCACCCTGAAAAGATGTCAACTGTTCTTAGGGTGTGAATCATACTGGACACATCCAGTTTATGAGCCTTTAGGGAGGGTGAAGAACAAACTAAACTTTCAGGAGGCTTATACCAGTCCTCAGCTTGGGTACAGGCCATGAACCACAAGCCCAGATCTCTCCACTGGTCAGAGGGTGATCTGGCCAGAGATGTGTGGGAAACTATTTTGAACTAGAAAAAAAAACTCAGACTGAGCGGGAGTTAGTAGAACAGACATTGCGCAGCGCGTGTCAGACCATAACAGGGTACCCGTTGGCATTTGATCATTCAACATAGCAAAAAACCTTTCATCATAAGTGTGATCTTTTGTATGTGTTACATTTGCAGTACAATGCAGGTTTTCTGGTTACATCATGTGAACATCAGAGGGAAACATTCTCTGCTTTGCCAGGTCACACAGTTCTAGAGAAGACTCATAGATGATCCACCATTGATAAGCCTGAAAGGGGAGGGGGCTGGTGGCATCCTTAACCAGCTGATGAACATGATTGGAATTTTGACTGACCATCATCCCTTCGGGAGTTGAACGTAGTTCAATGCCCAAGATGAGCATGAGGTCACGCCCAAGCAGGTATAAGGAGCAGCATTCAGAGATTAAAATGAATGTTTGAATGGTGACTGGGAGTCAGCTGTGCATGTCAGAGGGACAGAAACATTTTCTTTGGTTTCTGAGCCACTGGCACTCACACAGTAAAGATATCTACCGCTTAATTTTGTACCTGGCAATTCAGATGAACGGATTACAGAGTAAGTAGCAATAAATTCAACAGATTAACAAAACAGATTTGGGGGGGTGGGGCGGGGTGGGGGGGGTGGAAGAGGTATGGAGTCCAGAGACGCATCAACTGGAGTCTCCACGAACCCTGGAGCGAAGGATAGAGGCGTACTAAGGGAGAAAATTTATTAGGAGCAGTCGTAGTCTCTGTAGGTGATTTTCCATGTCATTATTTCCTTATATTAATCACTTTCAATGCAGTCACAGCTTCACACACCTGTTGCCTTTCTCCGCTTCCCACTTGCTCAAACATTCTCATTTTTCCCATACTTTTTTCATACATTGAACATCACTTACTTTTACCTTCTTTTTGACATGTTTTTCATACATTGAACATCACTTACTTTTACCTTCTTTTTTACATGCTTTATCTTTCTTCAATCAACTAACCTCTTACTTGCTGAAGTTGGTTCTTGCTCAGAGAACCACCTTCAAGAAAACCATAATATTTACACCAATAATTCACAAAGTCCCAACATTCTGTACAATATGTTTCTTTCATAAGTTTCATTAAAAGGAGAATATACACCGGTATTCACTTCTTATACATTACATTTCCCATTGTGTGCACAATTATCACTGGTCTTCCTCAAATAAACTCACGGTTATTTAATCTGGTCTTACTTAACAAAGAAATTGTCAAATTAACAGATTTTTCTTCCTGTTCTTGTCTTAGTCAGACTCACAGGGCTACTATTTTTTGGTCTTGCATATACTCACAGATTCAGTCTGATCTTGTATATACTCACAGATTAATTTACCTGATCTTGTCTTAGTCAGACTCACAGGGCTACTATTTTCTGGTCTTGCATATACTCACAGATTCAGTCTGGTCTTGCATACGCTCACAGATTTATTTTACCTGAACTTGTCTTAGTCAGACTCACAGGACTTGAAATCACCTGGTCTTGTTTCAGCTCACAGGACTTTGATCACCTGTTCTCGCATCAACTCACAGGACTTAAAATCACCTGATCTTGTTTCAGCTCACAGGACTTTCACCTGTTCTCGCATCAACTCACAGGACTTAAAATTACCTGGTCTCGTTTCAGCTCACAGGACTTTCCCCTGTTCTCGCATCAACTCACAGGACTTAAAACCGGTCTTGTTTATTTGAGGTCACAGTATTAACCTTCCCTGGTCTTGGCTATAGATGTCTTTACCTCACAGGCTTTACAGGTTTAAACAATTTTTTTTTGAACCCCAAAAGAAATAAAAAGAATTAAAAAAAAAAAAAAAAGTAACACAATTCAGAAATAAAATGGAATACTTCTCACCGGATTCAATCCACCGCTGCTATTTGAGCAGATCCCGTCACGGTCAATCGGAATGACGGACCGAGGTCCCATAGGGAAAAGGTGGCAAGCCTCAACGGTCCGGCTCCGACGGACACGTCCAGGATCCCACTTCTGACACCAAAATTGTGGTGGAAATTTGGGGAAACATGGGAAACAGAAGTCTGTTGTCTCTGTTATTAATGGGAAACAGAGGACTCTGTTCTCTTTGTCATAAAATTATCGGGCTACACAGTCAAAAGACAAAGGACAGGCTCTTACTTAAAGAATACTCACTTAGGGTCGGATTAAGTTCAGACAATGTTTAAACTGCTTAGTAGAATAAGTAATTCAAACTAGTAGTATGTGAATATAATATTTCTCTCACAAGTATCAAACTCTTAGTTTACATCAAAAAAGAAGATATTATGATTAAAATCTTTTACAAGGTTCCTTTATAACAATTAACAAATGTATCTACTGATAAACGGCATCATCAGAGTGACTGAAGTCGGTTGGAGTGGGTGAGAACATTTCCATAGAAACACTTTGCATCAGCAGCACCATGCTCCAGTGATCTGGGAGACTTTATAGTCCTGACACTTGAACTCTGGATGACTGACAGCTGTCCTTCATGACAACAGAAGACACAGAAATCCTCCTGATGAAAAACATGACTTTGACCTGCGTCCTCATCTGGACTCTCCTCTGCTGCTGCTTCACAGGTAAAGTCCAGAGAATCCAACTCCTCTCCTCTATGAACATCTGTCCCTCTGAAATGAAGCTGACAAAACCATCAAGCTGTTTTCTGTTTTTGTCTCTGTATCCTCAGAGTCCAGAGGTCAGTTCACAGTGATTCAGCCTAAATCAGTGACTTCTGCTCCGGGAGGCTCCGTCACCATCACATGTAAAACCAGTCAGGATGTTTATGTTTATAGCGGGAACCACGAATTATCCTGGTACCAACAGAGAGATGGAGGAACTCCTAAACTGCTCATTTATTACACTAGCAGCAGAGCATCAGATACACCAAGTCGTTTTACAGGCAGTGGATCAAACTCTGACTTCAGTCTGACCATCAGGGGAGTTCAGGCTGAAGATGCAGCAGTTTATTACTGTATGAGTGTTCACAGCATCAACAGCAAAGCTGTGTTCACACAGTGAAAAACAGTCGTACAAAAACCTCCCTCAGTCAGACTGAACAGAAACTGAACTGACTGATACACTTCACTAAACACACACACAGACACACACAGACACACACACACACACACACACACACACACACACACACACACACACATACACACACACACACACACACACACACACACACACACACAACAGAGGGATAATTAAATATGATGATGAAGGAGCAACAGACAAAAGGAAAAGTAGCAGGAAGCAGCATCACCTCTGAGCAGAAATTTAACAAATATTAAACTATGTAAAACACAGAAAATATAACTTTCACATTTTACTGCCCATTTAAGGAAAAGAATTTGATAGTAACTCCAAAAATACTTTTCACATTTAGTTTAAAACACAAAACACCACTTCAGTAAGAGTCCATTTAGGACAAGTTAAAATGTTCTTTTCAAATTCTGGTTTTCCTGAAATCTTAGAATAAATAAATGATTGTTGAAGTAATCTGCTGCAGAATGTGAACAGAGGACATTACAGAAGACACTACAAGGTAACTCCCATTTAAAAGGCTTCTGGTAATAAATAATCAATCTTATTTATAATTTCAGATCATTCTAAAATTATTCTGATTAAATTGATTGCAGTCTTCAGAAATCACTTTTCTGTCCACTCAAGTTCGTACTGATCACCAAGCAGCTCCACTCTCTTATTCCAGGACGGACACTTCAGTCTCCAGAAGGACCAACATGGTAAAAGCAGAACATCAAACACAAAGTTTTAAACCGTTTGTTCATAAACTACTGACTAACATAATGGAGGGTTTTACTATGCAGTTTTATAAAGTCAATGAAAACACACATCTGTCTACAAATCATATTGAAAGAATGACTGGATGATGTTTCAGAGAAAACTCCAACAACCCCCAGTTCAATAATGTTGAATAAAATCCAGAATTATGTTCAACCTACTTAAATAACAAGTGCTGTCATAAATAATTGGAAATATAGATGCACTTAGTCTAAAACCAAAGACAGTTAATGACTGAAACTATCAGAGATCCTCAAACGTGTTTGAGCCTTCAAGACTCAGAGCTTCTGTCGTTGAAAGGTCCATGTTACAAACTTCAAATTTAACTGTACATTATGAACAATGATCTATTCCTGTTACCCACTTGTTACCCATTCGTCTTCATACAAATGTTAGAATTGAATCAGATTTACCTCATTGTTGTTCTGATGTAACAGCAAAATACTAAAAACAAAGATCACTGAGCTTCTTCCACGTCCAAATAATGATCGTCCGTATGGATGTTGATCAGTTTTCATCATCAGACTCCTCCCTTCCTTTGATGTCTTGTTTCTTCTTTCTTCCAGACACAGGGGTAGACTACCCTGCACCTCTACCTGGACCAGGACATTATTCTGCAGTTTTCTTGAGGTCTAGGTTTTATTCCTTTCAGACTGTCCAGTCTGAATCTCATTCCAGGTCCTGCTGGGCTCTTCAGTTGCTGCACACTGTGACCAGTGAAAACAGGTGTCACTCTGCCGTCAACCTGAACCACATGTGAGGTCCTCTCTGTCGCCTGGACTGGACCTGTCCACCTGGGCTCTGACCACTTTCTTTTGATGACTTTAGGAAGCATCCATTCCATATCAGGAGGTCCTGCTCCCTCCCGCCTCCTCTGGTTATCCTGCATCTGTTTTGAGAAACTTGTGACCACAGTTTTTAAATCCTTGAACACAACATCAGGTTTTGGTTTTGTTTGGAGACTCTTCCCACACTAAGGGAGCACTTAGTCCTGGAAAACTGTCAAATCAAATGGAGTAAATCCTTTTTCCTGATTTACTGAACACCTGATGGACATCAATGCTGAGGGAAGAGCATCCAACCAATTCATGCCACTCGTGGTACAAATCTCTGCCAATTTCTGTTTAATGTCTGATTCATCCTCTCAACTTTACTGTGGGACTGAGGATGATACACTGTTCCAAAAGCCTGTTAAAGCCCTGACATGCTTTCAACTTGTTGTAAATCACTGTTTCTGACATGTGTCCCATTATCAGATCTTACCTTTTCTGGAAACCCATGTCGGGAATGTACGGATTTACCACAAACATTATCACTGACTTACCATCCTCCTTTCTGGTGGGACATGCCTCTGGCCATCCGGTGAAACTGTCCACACATCAATACGTACCTGTGTCCTTTCACTGGAGTAATCGTATCTGTGTAATCAATGATTATTTCCTGTCCTGCTTGTGTCTGGATGGGAAAAATTCCCTTTTACTGGTTTTACAGTGGGTCTTGGATTATACTGAGTACAGATCTTACACATTTTAACATAGTTCTATGTGATGTCTTCCAGGAAAAGATGCCACCAGTGATAAAAGTTTCTATCCATCTGTGCAGCTCCTACATGTCCAACTCCATGTGCTGAATCAGACCGGAGACTGTTTCTGCAATTCCCTCAGCAGCCTGAGCTTCATGAGGGTACTGTCCGATCCAAATGGGGATTTCCGGCTCCATTCTAAACGTTACAGGGTGACAATCATGGGGAACAGCCTCCTCTCTTATTTTATACCACTGTAGCTGTTCTGAGTTTGCTCTCTGGATCACACTGCCCCGAGTTACGGACCCTCACTGACCTTCCTCTGTTCAACTCCAAACTAAAGACTCATCTGTTCAGAACGGCATTTGGCACATAACAGCACTATTTTATTGAAATTATTTTTATGTGTTTTATCATTATTTTTTCCAAATTTCCACATATTTATTTGATTTTGAGTGTAAAGTGCTTTGGTCAACTCTGGTTGTTTCTAACGTGCTACATAAATAAAGATTGATTAATTAATACAAAACAAGTCAAAGAGTCGATCATCTACCAGATCTGATGGATGATGAGAGGACAGAGACACCAAAATATAATTGTAATGCCATGAATAATGGATATAACAAAAAAAAGAAGAAAAAGATGATATATTAATAATAATAACAGTAGAAACTCTGGAATTACAAGTTCCTTTGTTTAATAAAATGTGGAAATATGTGAGGAGAGAAACGTAAGTTCTAGTCCTGATTTTAGAGGATCTCACACAAAAGAAGCTTCAATATGAAATAATATATAAACCTGAATTTTTCAACAACAAAATACAAATACAAATAATGTTCTAAAAAAACTTCCTAATAGTACATTTGGTGCTGATCATAAACTGCATCATCAGAGTGACTGAAGTCTGCCGGAGTCGGTGAGAACATTTCCATAGAAACACTTTGCATCAGCAGCACCATGCTCCAGTGATCTGGGAGACTTTATAGTCCTGACACTTGAACTCTGGATGACTGACAGCTGTCCTTCATGACAACAGAAGACACAGAAATCCTCCTGATGAAAAACATGACTTTGACCTGCGTCCTCATCTGGACTCTCCTCTGCTGCTGCTTCACAGGTAAAGTCCAGAGAATCCAACTCCTCTCCTCTATGAACATCTGTCCCTCTGAAATGAAGCTGACAAAACCATCAAGCTGTTTTCTGTTTTTGTCTCTGTATCCTCAGAGTCCAGAGGTCAGGTCACAGTGATTCAGCCTAAATCAGTGACTTCTGCTCTGGGAGGCTCCGTCACCATCACATGTAAAACCAGTCAGGATGTTTATGTTTATAGCGGGAACCACGAATTATCCTGGTACCAACAGAGAGATGGAGGAACTCCTAAACCAATCATTTATCTTGCTAGCAGCAGAGCATCAGATACACCAACTCGTTTTACAGGCAGTGGATCAAAGTCTGACTTCAGTCTGACCATCAGTGGAGTTCAGGCTGAAGATGCAGCAGTTTATTACTGTCAGAGTTATCACAGCGGTGATGTGTTCACACAGTGAAAAACAGTCGTACAAAAACCTCCCTCAGTCAGACTGAACAGAAACTGAACTGACTGATACACTTCACTGAACACAAACACACACATACACGCACGCGCGCACGCACGCACACACACACACACACACACACACACATACACAACAGAGGGATAATTAAATATGATGATGAAGGAGCAACAGACAAAAAGAAAAGTAGCAGGAAGCAGCATCACCTTGGAGAAGATATCTAACAAATATTAAACTTTATAAAACACAGAATATATAACTTTCACCTTTTACTGCCCATTTAAGGAAAACAAATTGAAAGTAACTCCAAAAATACTAAAAAACATTTAGTGTAAAACACAAAACACCACTGCAGTAAGAGTCCATTTAGGACAAGTTAAAATGTTCTTTTCAAATTCTGGTTTTCCTGAAATCTTAGAATAAATAAATGATTGTTGAAGTAATCTGCTGCAGAATGTGAACAGAGGACATTACAGAAGACACTACATGTTAACACCCATTTAAAAAGGCTTCTGGTAATAAATAATCAATGTAGATTATAATCAATACATTTTGTGCTGTTCACTTTAAGAGGCTCTTATTTTGGAAACCGGAAGTGAACTGTTATAGCGCTCACTGGGATTTTCAGGAAGAGGATTTGTTTGGAGCTGTGAATGTGTGGAGGAGCGCTCGGCTCAGGAGCAACACAGGAGGCGGGAAAGAACTGAAGCACCGACCAACACTGGGGAAGGCACCGGTGGGAAATTGTTTTTGCTTGCTTCTGAAAATAAAGACTAATACTGAGAAGTAATGTTTTCTTTTGCTGTTTTTCTTATTATTAAGGTTTTCAACCTAGCGACAGTTTAGTGACTACACATGGAAACCAATCATATACCTGTGCAATCAAGTCCAATTGAAGTATTCACTAATAAAGGACGAAAACAAAGAAACTGTCGTCGAGTTGTTCCACTTTACCCCACTGTCGGTCAAGCCATTTTCAAGTTCGGGCAGGCTTGAGTTTGAAGATCCAGGTGTAACTTGACACATTTCATATCCTTCTGAAAATATTCTGATTAAATTGATTACAGTCTTCAGAAATCACTTTTCTGTCCACTCAAGTTTGTACTGATCACCAAGCAGCTCCACTCTCTTATTCCAGCACGGACACTTCAGTCTCCAGAAGGACCAACATGGTAAAAGCTGAACATCAAACACAAAGTTTTAAAACGTTTGTTCATAAACTACTGACTAACATCATGGAGCGTTTTACTATGCAGTTTTATAAAGTCAATGAAAACACACATCTGTCTACAAATCCTATTGAAAGAATGACTGGATGATGTTCCAGAGAAAACTCCAACAACCCCCAGTTCAATAATGTTGAATAAAATCCAGAATTATGTTCAACCTACTTAAATAACAAGTGCTGTTATAAATAATTGGAAATACAGATGCACTTAGTCTAAAACCAAAGACAGTTAATGACTGAAACTATCAGAGATCCTCAAACGTGTTTGAGCCTTCAAGACTCAGAGCTTCTGTCGTTGAAAGGTCCATGTTACAAACTTCAAATTTAACTGTACATTATGAACAATGATCTATTCCTGTTACCCACTTGTTACCCATTCATCTTCATAAAAATGTTAGAATTGAATCAGATTTACCTCATTGTTGTTCTGATGTAACAGCAAAATACTAAAAACAAAGATCACGGAGCTTCTTCCACGTCCAAATAATGATCGTCCGTATGGATGTTGATCAGTTTTCATCATCAGACTCCTCCCTTCCTTTGATGTCTTCTTTATTCTTTCTTCCAGACACAGGGGTAGACTACCCTGCACCTCTACCTAGACCACAACATTATTCTGCAGCTTTCTTGATGTTGTGTGAAATTTTCTTAAGGTTCGTTGGAGGTAGGCACACAGAAAGCACACACAGACTCTGATGAACAATATATATATATTTATTTTACGCAAAGCATAGCATAAGCAATCTATTTGGTTATATAGGCAAAACACACACAAAGAATATAACTTGGATTATATGAATGAAGCATGCATATAGAATATTATACAGGTATTTCACACACTTTCACACACAAAAGAACACTGACTAACCAAAGTGTCTCTCACTTTGGTTAACTACATTTCACGCACACACAAAATCACACTCACTGTGATTCTAGCAGGATCAATCACTTTGGTTTTCATATATACATAAACCACATCTACTGTGATGCTAGGACCAACCTGTGTCCCCCGCAGCGCACAGCCAAAGTCAGTCACACAAACTTCAGTTTATCACAAGCTTCAGTTTATCAAACAGGCATTACTCACACAAACTTAAGTTTATCATAAATGCATTATTCTCATTTACTATGATGCTAGGATGAAAGTGTTGTTCACCGCCTGCAGAGCATAGCTCCAAACAACCATAGCAGAAGCGTTCCATCCTTACCGTTGACACACGGACTGGAGAGCCAAACAGTCCCGGTAAAAGCAGCTTCCAACCTTGCTGGGCGTCCGTACGTGACCCGCAGCTGACTCTGACCCGGACAGAGAATTTCCGTCGCTATATTCTCTCGTACAAGGGCCGTGTGTGAGATGGGGGGGGCCAACCCCACCCCACAGACAGACCCTGCTCTTGGGAACAGATCCTGGTTTACAAAACATGTTTTGTAAACCAGGAACCGTTCTCAGAACATGCTATCAAAACAACAGACTTTTCCCAGCTCTACTCACAAAATAACAAAAACTTCTCTCAGGCACACAAAAGAAATAACAAGACTTTTCTCAGGAACTAACGAAATAACAAGACTTTTCTCAGGAACTAACGAAATAACAAGACTTTTCTCAGATATAAGCGAACAATTAGAAAAACATCTTACATAACCAATGTTTGGTCTGACCAGGACAACTAACAATAATTCTCCTTACACCCACGCACACACATACATACACACACACATATAAACATGCATCTATGTATATAAACTCACTTATTTGTACATAAATACATACAAGAATATAATAATAATAATAATAATAATAATAATAATAATAATAATAATAATAATAATAATAATAATAATAATAATAGATTTGTTAATTACAAAACTAATAATATTAAGTCATTTAAACACTTCCTCCTTTAAATAGTTATTCTTACAATTCCGTTGTTGGTTCCTATCGTCATCGGTAGCGCCCCAACCCTCCCCCCAGCCCTGGGCCACCCCAGCCCCCCATGGCAGCGGCCGCAGCCAGCAGGAGGGGAGGGAGGAATACGAGGCCACCAATCCCACACCCTGAATAGTTTGATAGAGATGAAAAAACTTTATCAAGTTTACGACAATTAACTGATGGATCTGAATGAATCAAGTAATTTACCTGAGATCATTAACTGTGTTCCTTTATGACTCATAACAGCTTCACCTGATGATAATATGATATTAATATCTAATTACAATGAATCTAAAATCTCTATTTAAATAGTATCAAACTCTTAGTTTTGTTGGAGTGGGTGAGAACATTTCCATAGAAACACTTTGCATCAGCAGCACCATGCTCCAGTGATCTGGGAGACTTTATAGTCCTGACACTTGAACTCTGGATGACTGACAGCTGTCCTTCATGACAACAGAAGACACAGAAATCCTCCTGATGAAAAACATGACTTTGACCTGCGTCCTCATCTGGACTCTCCTCTGCTGCTGCTTCACAGGTAAAGTCCAGAGAATCCAACTCCTCTCCTCTATGAACATCTGTCCCTCTGAAATGAAGCTGACAAAACCATCAAGCTGTTTTCTGTTTTTGTCTCTGTATCCTCAGAGTCCAGAGGTCAGTACACAGTGAATCAGCCTAAATCAGTGACTTCTGCTACGGGAGGCTCCGTCACCATCACATGTAAAACCAGTCACAGGGTAGACGATGGAGTGGATCTTTCCTGGTACCAACAGAAAGATGGAGGAACTCCTAAACTGCTCATTTATTACGCTAGCAGCAGAGCATCAGATACACCAAGTCGTTTTACAGGCAGTGGATCAAACTCTGACTTCACTCTGACCATCAGTGGAGTTCAGGATGAAGATGCAGCAGTTTATTACTGTTGTGGTGAATTCTACTACAACAGTCAGTGGTTGTTCACACAGTGAAAAACAGTCGTACAAAAACCTCCTTCAGTCAGACTGAACAGAAACTGAACTGACTGATACACTTCACTGAACACACACACACACACACACACACACACACACACACACACACGCACACACACACACACACACACATTTTCATATACACAATTACAGATAAACATTTGGTGCAGAAACTAATAGATTTCACTACAGATACACACACACCTACTGTTGCCAAATTGTGTTAAATTACAAGTATATCATTGAATTATTTATTTTAAAATAAGAAAGAAATAGATGAAGACTTGATTTTGCTGAATGAATCAGAAATACTTAGTTAACTTCCAGTCTGGTTCCTCCACCAAAAGTCCACCACAGTGACACAAACTGATTAAACAGTCGTACAAAAACCTCTGACTGCAGAGACACGCTCTCCGACCCTGAAACAAACATGTCATATTTGTCTACATCCACTGGATAAAATCACAAAATTAAAATATAAATGTCACACATTTCCAAGCTCATTTTTTTTTTCTAGGCAAGATTTTTTTAAATTAATAATTTCTTTACTTTTGTCAGAAATAACCCCTTATATTGGAAAAACATGCAAAAGTTTACGACTTATAAAATCTTCATATTCTTATGTGTAACAAAGTAAACTTCAAATAGCAGCTGGATTTCATTCATTCGACTTATATTAATAGTTTAAAGTAAACGTCAGGAAACTTTATGGAGAAAAAGTAGACAAACTAACAAGTCTAAATACATAATAAAAGTGTCTAGTTGTAATGATGTTCAAATGGATTTATATATGAGGAGAGAAAATCTGTTTTCTGTGAAACACAAAGTTGATGAAAAGAATCATAAATACGAAAACTGTGATTTCTTTTGTTAACTGATATAAAACCTTTTTTTCTATGTCACATATTTGTCATTAACTATTCTTTTACTTGTAAAACAAGTACCCACTATTGGGAAAAAATGTCGTAAGGTGTATGACTTGAAGATACTCCAAATCTTTACATATAACAAAATGAATTATGATTTCAGTTAAATTTCATTAACTTGATTTATATAATAGATGTCATGCAGGACAGTTACGAGAGAAAATAGTCCAGGTACATCATTAAAGTCATCAGCTGCAATAATATCCACATGGATTTATATATGAGGAGAAGAAATGTATTTACAGTGAAACACAGTGGTGATGAAAAGAATCAGAACTGTGATATGGAGACGTCTGGATGGATGGATGGATGGATGGATGGATGGATGGATGGATGGATGGATGGATGGATGGATGGATGGATGGATGGATGGATGGATGGATGATTTACTCCTGCTCTTAACAACATAAAAAATATTTGACAATACTTGACAATTTTTAAACTTACTAATAGCAAAATAAAAATATTCATCTACTGATAAACTGCATCATCAGAGTGACTGAAGTCTCTTTTGGAGTCAGTGGGACATTTCCATAGAAACACTTTGCATCAGCAGCACCATGCTCCAGTGATCTGGGAGACTTTATAGTCCTGAGTCCAACATGACTCAGTCAGAAAGTAACAGTCAGAAGAATTTGTATTGAAGCACAAGTATGACTTTATTGTTTCAAACGATTAAATCCATGAACACAACAACAACTATGAAACATAATTGTTGAAACATTTAATGAGAAACAGAAAAGAGCAGATTGACAGAAACAGAAGACTAAAACCAGTCTGAGAGTCCCAGTGAGTCAGGTCAGGACTGGGAGCACTGGTCTCTCCTCAGAGTCTCTGAGACTGGGGTCTGGGAGCCCTGGGTGGCCTCACAGGTCACAGAGACCGCCTTGGTCCACTGGTCTGCAGGGAGTCTGAGGGTGCTGCTCCAGCTGTAGTGGCCGTCCTCCTGCAGCAGCCCGGGGCTCCTGCTCTCCTCCCAGCTGCTGCTGCTGCTGCTGCCCACCACCTTCCAGGACAGACTCCAGTCTGAGGGGAAGCCCTTGTTGGCCAGACACATGAGTGTGGCCTTCCCCTGCTGCAGCTCCCCACTGGACAGTACTGTCAGGGAGGGACGGACATCACCTAGGAGACACCAATCAGTTTAGAGGACAGGAACGACACAGCTGTCAATCAAACACCCAGAAACTGGGACATCATAAGTGGGAGATGATTTTTTTAACTGTAAGAAGTTTCTGTCAGATGTTTTTCTGCTCCATCAGTCACTCATTCACACATTGTTTCACTTCCTTTCAGAAACTTTTCATGCAGATCAACACGGAGAATCATGATGTTGTTTCAACTGATATATGTCAAGTTAGAAAGTGCCAAAACCTCAATCTACAAACTCCAATTTACTTTTAAAGTATTTAACAGAAAACTAAGCAATGTTAAAATGAAGTAAAACAAAAGTGAACAAAAAACAGAGATTCAAGCTTTCGAAAATGTTTATCGGTTCATTTTATCTTTAATCTAATTGTATATGAAGACTGAATTTCATTTTATCACTGAACTATTTTATTTATCTGATAACTTTGTGAAACTTTAAACTTCACCTTGTCTTTACATTAAATGCTTAAAAAAATATTTCCACATGATATTTTTACTGAATATTTAAATTGAGTTTTGACTTACACTATGAGACATTAAATAAACACTAGTTATCTGAAAACACGACAATTACTGTTAAAATTGATTAGAATAATATTTGAAAAGTCTAAAGAAAAAATGTTGAAGGTCAGTAACAATATTCCTTTGTATTTAAATACAATTTGAACTTACTTCCAACATCCAGTCTGGTTCCTCCACCAAAAGTCAACCACAGTGAAACAAACGTATTGAACCGCCGTACAAAAACCTCTGACTGCAGAGAGACTCGCTCTCTGACTCTGCTACACTCAACTAAAGCTAGAAACTTTAAAAACTGAACAAATTTATAACGAATAAAAGATACTTTTTAATTCCATTTAGTCCATCATTTCCTTCTAAAGAAATAGAAAACAAAACTTTGTATCTACATTCAGAAAAAAAAAATCTCCATAAACAACAAACCAGCAAAAAAACACATAATGGATCCTTGAGAGAAGAGCTAAAAGGAGAAAATACAATGTTGTAAAATAAAGCATTTTTAAATATAAACTTACTTCCAACATCCAGTCTGGTTCCTCCTCCAAACGTGTACCACAGTGATACAAACTGATTAAAGCGTCGTACAAAAACCTCTGACTGCAGAGACACGCTCTCTGACCCTGAAACAAAAAACTCTACAAAACACTTTTGTCTACTTTTATAAACTGATATAAAAATGTCAAAACAAAAGTGTAATTCATAAAAAAAACTTAAATGTTCAATTTGCTTTGTAAGATTATTTCAGTTTTGAAATGATTATGAAGTTTAGATCTGCCGACTATGATCATTGGATTTTAACTTTAAAGTTTCAGATTAGTTAATAAAATAATCTTTTACTGGACTTTAGTCTCAACATTTTTATCAACAATACTGATGAGCTCTTAAACTGCAGCATTGAGGACTTAAAAAAAATCACTTTTCCAAATAATGGTTACTACATAAACATTAGAGAAATATATGAAATATTGTATTTAATAGTAACTAGTCATATTATTTGTTTCTAATGACCCAAACCAAAAATCTGGATTGAAATGATTTAGAAATAAATCTTAGAGTTGCACCAAATACAGCAAACATGTGAAAGTGTGAACATAATAGTATTCATCTAAAACAATGTTGCATCACTAAAACAGAAAATCAGAAGCAAACTATTGATCAGTTGCTGTTACGGATGGGAATCGAGTAGCCACCAGTAGTTCAATTCATGGAATCGTTCATCCACCTGCCAAATGATCCCGTTTATAGGTTCTGCCTTCGCACGATGCCGTCATGTACACGCTTCATATTTGGGCTCAGAATGTTTCCAACATGTCACATGACCCATTGGTTTCTGTCAATCACAGCTGCTCCCACCAAAATATCTTCAGAGCTGCCGTCGGACCTTTACAGCGGGATATACCGTTTAACGTCTTGACCCCACCGTGAAATAATAAAATACCATTGCGTTCACCCAACGCTGGGTTCATACAAATAGATGGTTGCTATAAACTCTCCTGATGTGGTGCAAAAACATTTACCCATTAAAATTAAAGTGTTAATGCAACCAAAGTCATGTGTACTATATAACTGAATGAAAATTAATAAAAGAACTGATTAGAAACCGAAATGATGAGCAGCATAGATAAAAGAATCAGAATTGGTAAATTCTTAACAAGTCCGATTCAGCAACTGTCCACAACTGTAACATCCACTGACACACCAGCAGCACAATGACGATGTCACTGACTCTGATGATGCCTCACTAACATGTGACTAAAAACCTCAAAAAAACACTTTAATCAGATTTCATTATTTAGATCCAGTTGATCAAACAAACTCTTCACCAGATCCATTTATCAGCTGCCGTGGAGCTTCAGTCACATTTTATTTTTTTACTTTTGAATTGTGTTGAGTTGAAAGTGTCAATAGTTTGATAGAGGTGAATAAACTTTATCAAGTTTACAACAATTAACTGATGGATCTGAATGAAACAAGTAATTTACCTGAGATCATTAACTGTTGTGTGAAATTTTCTCAGGTTCGTCGGAGGTAGGCACACAGACTCTGATGAACAATATATATATATATATATATCTTTTTTCTCCGCAAAGCATAGCACAAGCAATCTATTTGGTTATATATGCAAAACACACATAAAGAATATAACTTTGATTATATAAGCGAAGCATACATATAGAATATCATACATATAGATTATCATACATATAGAATATCATACATATAGAATATCATACATATAGAATATCATACATATAGGATATCATACATATAGAATATCATACATATAGAATATCATACATATAGAATATCATACATATAGGATATCATACATATAGAATATCATACATATAGAATATCATACATATAGAATATCATACATATAGAATATCATACATATAGGATATCATACATATAGAATATCATACATATAGAATATCATACAGGCATTTCACACACAGTCACACACACAAAAGAACACTGACTAATGAAAGTGTCTCTCACTTTGGTTAACTGCATTTCACGCACACACAAAATCACACTTACTGTGACTCCAGAAGAATCAAATCACTTTGGTTTTCATATATACATAAACCACATTTACTATGATGCTAGGACCAACTTCTCTTGTGTCCCCCGCAGAGCACAGCCGAATCAATCAGTTCATGAATCAATTATCATGAATGCATTACTCACACAAACTTCAGTTTATCATAAATGCAGTATTCTCATTTACTATGGTGCTGGAATGAAATGTGTAATCCATCCCCTGCAGAGCATAGTTCAAGCAATCATAGGCGAAGCCCATTCTTACCGTTGACACACGGACTGGAGAGCCAAACAGTCCCGGTAAAAGCAGCTTCCAACCTTGCTGGGCATCCGTACGTGACCCGCAGCTGACTCTGACCAGGACAGAGACTTTCCGTCGCTATATTCTCTCGTACAAGGGCCGTGTGTGAGATGGGGGGGCCAACCCCTCCCCACAGACAGACCAGGCTCTTGGGAACAGATCCTGACGTACAAAACATGTTTTGTAAATCGGGAACCGTTCTCAGAACATGCTATCAAAACAACAGACTTTTCCCAGCTCTACTCACAAAATAAGCTTTTCCCAAACACTAAAGAAATAAGACTTTTCTCAGGAACTAACGAAATAACAAAACTTTTCTCCGATATTAGCGAAAAATTAGAAAAACATCTTACATAACCAATGTTTGGTCTGACCAGGAAAACTAACAATAATTCTCCTTACATCTATGTTCCTTTATGACTCATAACAGCTTCACCTGATGATTATATGATATTAATATCTAATTACAATAAATCTAAAACCAAACACAATAAGTGATTGGGAATGGCAGGCTCATTACAGGTCTTTACAAACTAAACTTTTATGTAAACTTTTCAACAAAAATGTAACTGATGACAAAGACAATTTATGATGAAGAAACAACTGATTTGTCACTGAATACATGAAGTGGTTCACTCTCGGAAAGAGAAAAAAATAAAAAAATAAGAGATTTCATCTGAAAGATGTTGTCGTTAGAAGTAAACCTGAATGATTGACATGTCTGTTGGAGTCGGTGAGTCGGTCATTAAACTTCTGAAAACTCTCAGAAACAGAAGTAAGTCTGCAGCCTGATGGAACATTTCCATAGAAACACTTTGCATCAGCAGCACCATGCTCCAGTGATCTGGGAGACTTTATAGTCCTGACACTTGAACTCTGGATGACTGACAGCTGTCCTTCATGACAACAGAAGACACAGAAATCCTCCTGATGAAAAACATGACTTTGACCTGCGTCCTCATCTGGACTCTCCTCTGCTGCTGCTTCACAGGTAAAGTCCAGAGAATCCAACTCCTCTCCTATATGAACATCTGTCCCTCTGAAATGAAGCTGACAAAACCATCAAGCTGTTTTCTGTTTTTGTCTCTGTATCCTCAGAGTCCAGAGGTCAGTACACAGTGAATCAGCCTAAATCAGTGACTTCTGCTACGGGAGGCTCCGTCACCATCACATGTAAAACCAGTCAGGATGTTTATGTTTATAGCGGGAGCCATTGTTTATCCTGGTACCAACAGAAAGATGGAGGAACTCCTAAACTGCTCATTTATTACGCTAGCAGCAGAGCATCAGGGACACAAAGTCGTTTTACAGGCAGTGGATCAAACTCTGACTTCACTCTGACCATCAGTGGAGTTCAGGCTGAAGATGCAGCAGTTTATTACTGTCAGAGTTATCACTACATCAACAGCAAAGTTGTGTTCACACAGTGAAAAACAGTCGTACAAAAACCTCCCTCAGTCAAACTGAACAGAAACTGAACTGACTGATACACTTCACTGAACACACACACACACACACACACACACACACACACACACACACACACACACACACACGCACACGCACACGCACACGCACACACATCAAACAAGTTTCTCCCATCATTCATAATCTTTTATAGTCCAGAAAAAGTCCAGGTCACTGTGACTCTGCTTAAAGTATTGAGCTCTGATCTCATTCAACATCAGATCTACATAAAGTGAACTTAGGAGGTTTGAAGCTCTATCCCGAGTTTAAGCCAAACAAGATGAAATGGTCTTAAGTCATTATTCCGCCCTCTGCTGGAAACACCTTGACATGGAGCTCAAGTTTGGCCCTAAACAAATATTAAAACTGATTCAAAGGCCTAACATTTTTTCTAATATTTTTAGTTAAAAAACTTTCATTTTATTTACTTTCAGGTGCTTTTATTAAACATGTCCTCACCCCATTCTTATTTTATATTTCTGATTATTCTCTATTCATTAAGTTGATCGCTTTATTTTTATCCTTTCTTAATACCTTAATAAAGCACTTTGAGTTGCCTTAGTGTGGTATAAATGTGGTGTACAAACAAACTTGCTTTGCCTTTAACAAGTAGAGTTGTCATAAATAGTGATAACATAGTCTAATAATTAGGTCATATATATTACTAAAATAACAAAAGTTCAGTCCATCCATTAATCTCTCAGAGATTGTTGATGATGTTTTTCTTTCAAAACTCATCAACGCTTCACTTGATGAAATGTTCATTCATATTAAAAACAAATTACATTTGCAAAAATACATATTAAATCATTAGTTATATATATATATATATATATATATATATATATATATATATATATATATATATATATATATATATAGCAATATATATATATATATATATATATATATATATAGCAATATATATAGCAATATATATATATATATATATATATATATATATATATATATATATATATATATATATATATATATATAGCAATATATATATATATATATATATATATATATATATATATATATATATATATATATATATATATATATGTATATATATATATATATATATATATATTGCTCGACCCACCTGCAGAGAGAGAAGATATTATAAAGTTTCCTTCACCAAAAGTCAACTGCAGTGATACAAACTGATTAAACCATCGTGCAAAATTCTTTGACTGCAGAGAGACTCTCTTCCCCTTGGGCTTGGGCATCTGTATAGGATGCCTCCTGGACGCCTCCCTAGAGACGTGTTCCAGGCATGTCCCACCGGGAGGAGACCCCGGGGAAGACCCAGGACACGCTGGAGGGACTATGTCTCTCGGCTGGCTTGGGAACGCCTCGGGATTCCCCCGGAAGAGCTGGAGGAAGTGTCTGGGGTGAGGGAGGTCTGGGCATCCCTGCTTAGACTTCTGCCCCCGCGACCCGGCCCCGGATAAGCGGAAGAAGATGGATGGATGGATGCAGAGAGACTCACTGTCTGACTGTGACACAAACAAAGCAGCAAAGAGAAATGTAATTTATGGATCCAATAAACTAATTTATAATAATATATTCTGTAACAAATGCATTATATAATACCGTCTAATAAATTTTACACTGATCAGTGTTTGTCATCATGCTGGAAAAACAACTTGCACATAAACATTAAAAATCTTGAAGATACTAAAGTGCAGTCAAACATTAATTAAAGCTTTGTAGTAGTAATTAATATTAAAAAATATAAACATTTAATGATTAAAAAAATTCAAAGTATTTCTAATAAGTATTTCTAATGTTGATGTTTCCTGGTGAGTTTTAAGAAAGAATAAAATTCTTTAGTTTGCAAAATATGACAAAAAAAGAACAAAATATTCTGATCAATAATCTAATAACTACTGATAAGCAGCACCGCTGGATTTGATCCAAATGTCTGTTGGAGTGGGTGAGAACATTTCCATAGAAACACTTTGCATCAGCAGCACCATGCTCCAGTGATCTGGGAGACTTTATAGTCCTGACACTTGAACTCTGGATGACTGACAGCTGTCCTTCATGACAACAGAAGACACAGAAATCCTCCTGATGAAAAACATGACTTTGAGCTGCGTCCTCATCTGGACTCTCCTCTGCTGCTGCTTCACAGGTAAAGTCCAGAGAATCCAACTCCTCTCCTCTATGAACATCTGTCCCTCTGAAATGAAGCTGACAAAACCATCAAGCTGTTTTCTGTTTTTGTCTCTGTATCCTCAGAGTCCAGAGGTCAGGTCACAGTGGTTCAGCCTAGATCAGTGACTTCTGCTCCGGGAGGCTCCGTCACCATCACATGTAAAACCAGTCAGAATGTTCATGTTTATAATAGGAACCATGAATTATCCTGGTACCAACAGAGAGATGGAGGAACTCCTAAACTGCTCATTTATTACGCTAGCAGCAGAGCATCAGGGACACCAAGTCGTTTTACAGGCAGTGGATTAAACTCTGACTTCAGTCTGACCATCAGTGGAGTTCAGGCTGAAGATGCAGCAGTTTATTACTGTCAGAGTCTTCACTACATCAACAGTCAGTGGTTGTTCACACAGTGAAAAACAGTCGTACAAAAACCTCCCTCAGTCAGACTGAACAGAAACTGAGACTCACACGCTTCACTGAACACACAAAGGCACATTAATGTGTATAAATACACTCTTTCTTATATTTTTTGAATGCAAATACGTAGAAAATGCATTTATTTGGACTGCAAGTTTGTTTCATTATTTGTCTATAACTGCATTCAATATCTAAACATCTGTAAAGAACAACTAAAACGTGTGAAAGGAGATGAAACTATATATAAAACTATATAAAAACTATAATCTTATAACTTCAGTGTTTGCTAAAATAGAGTTGGTAAAATTTGCACTGGAGTTTTTACTTTACAAATCACAGATATGGCACAAATTTGCACTCTTTTGACCAAATGACCAAAGGTCCACAGGTGATTTTAATCCAGTGTAAATGGAGCACAAGAGTTTAGGAGAGCAGATATCAGCGATATAAATTTGAGTTATTGAAGTAATTGAGACAGACTGAAAGAAAATAAACATCCAAACAAAAGACTATCATTTCTTTTACATGGAGAACAGAAGGGAGAAGTGCAATGCTGTTTGCTTCACTGATTCTCCATCATAACAGAGCTTCATTGTGGTGAATCTGGTTGAAATCATGGCGTGTTCAAAGGTTTGGTTGACACTAAAGTCAGTGACATTGTCATTGTGCTGCTGGTGTGTCAGTGGATGTTACAGTTGTGGACAGTCGCTGATCAACACTGACCTCTTAACAGCTGGAAGCAGAGAGGCAGGACACATATGCAAACACACAGTCAGTCTGCAGTTGCCTCAACATGTCATGATGTTTCCTCCTCACTGCTGTGAGGGTGTGTTTATGTTTCAAAAAGTTACAAGCAAATTACTGGCAAGTCAAGTTATGAACTGACTTGATGTTATTGTAAATCTTTAGCCGACTAACATGAACAGATAATCATTTATTATAGTGTATTGTTAGATGTTTTTAACGTGAACATTTCAAGAAGTGAAGCTATGATGAATCTTTAAACAAAAACAAAGTTGATGATCTCTGAGAAGATTTCTCATAATCTGTGTTAAGATTTGTTTTGGCTCCAGTTGCCTTTTTTTTTAAAGTGGTCAGACAGGAAAATTGGGGTAGAGAGAGTCGGAGGAGATGCAGCAAACAGTCCTGGACTGCTGTCTGGTCGGACCTTGAGTATTTGCACCAGGACAACAACCTCCATATGTGGTGCACCTGCTCACCCCACTGAGTTCAGTTCAGTTTCCTTTCAGTCTGACTGAGGGAGGTTTTTGTACAACCGTTTTTCACTGTGTGAACACATACTGACTGTTGTAGTAGAATTCACCACAACAGTAATAAACTGCTGCATCTTCAGCCTGAACTCCACTGATGGTCAGACTGAAGTCAGAGTTTGATCCACTGCCTGTAAAACGACTTGATGTCCCTGATGTTCTGCTGCTAGTCTCATAAATGAGTAGTTTAGGAGTTCCTCCATCTCTCTGTTGGTACCAGGACAGATCCTCTCCATCATCTACCCTGTGACTGGTTTTACATGTGATGGTGACGGAGCCTCCCGGAGCAGAAGTCACTGATTTAGGCTGAATCACTGTGACCTGACCTCTGGACTCTGAGGATACAGAGACAAAAACAGAAAACAGCTTGATGGTTTTGTCAGCTTCATTTCAGAGGGACAGATGTTCATAGAGGAGAGGAGTTGGATTCTCTGGACTTTACCTGTGAAGCAGCAGCAGAGGAGAGTCCAGATGAGGACGCAGCTCAAAGTTTATTATTTAATTAATTAACTATTTTCTCACATATGTTTACAGATGGTGGATCAAACTCTGACTTCACTCTGACCATCAGTGGAGTTCAGGCTGAAGATGCAGCAGTTTATTACTGTTGTGGTGAATTCTACTACAACAGTCAGTGGTTGTTCACACAGTGAAAAACAGTCGTACAAAAACCTCCCTCAGTCAGACTGAACAGAAACTGAGACTCACACGCTTCACTGAACACACACACACACACACACACACACACACACACACACACACACACACACACACACACACACATTATTTTCTATAAAAATGTTGTGGTTTTTACATTCAAATATTATTACAAATTTAGAATGATTTTAATAATTAATTTAATTAATTGACTATTTTCTCACATATGGTTATAATTCTATCTCATTATATAATCATATCATTGAATAACTCTGTACACTAATTGTAATTTTAATATGAAAAAACATTTCAGTGTCAGACTCCTTCTTTATTGCAACAAAAAAAAAACACTTTCAGATGTGTAAAACAAACATTGAAGTAAAACACAAACCTCACAAGAACACAGGATTAAATAAACTACATTTTGTCTCAATAACATGTGACTAAAAACCTCAAAACAACATTTTATTCAGATTTCATTATTAACATCCAAAACACCAGTTGATCCAACAATCTCTCCACAAGATCCATTTATCAGCTGCCGTGGAGCTTCAGTCACGTCACCTGATCTTCTCAGCAGATGGAGGTCAATTTTATGCTTTTGGAAAATATTTAAAATTATTATTTTTTTTAACTTTTGAATTGTGTTGAGTTGAAAGTGTGAATACTTTAAATCTGAATTTATATTTACATGATTGTCAGTTTTTATATTCCAGACTTTGACAAACATGAATAATAAATAAATAAATATATAAAACTCTCAACAGTGAGGATTAAACAGTGTGAAATGATGACAACAGTTTCAACTGACTGACTGTATTTTAAGGATATTTGTTTTACAACTGAAGAACATCAATGCAAACCAACAGGCACTTGTATTGTTGCTTCATTTTTATTAAAGATCCAGAAATCCATGAAGGTTTGATCTTACACACAGAAAAATAACAACTAATCTTCAAACATGTAGAGAAAAACAGGCAGATGAATTTGTATTGAAGCACAAGTATGACTTTATTGTTTGAAATGATTAAATCCATGAACAAAACAACAAGTATGAAACATGATTGTTGAAACATTTCATGAGAAACAGAAAAGAGCAGATTGACAGAAACAGAAGAAAAAAACCAGTCTGAGAGTCCCAGTGAGTCAGGTCAGGACTGGGAGCACTGGTCTCTCCTCAGAGTCTCTGAGACTGGGGTCTGGGAGCCCTGGGTGGCCTCACAGGTCACAGAGACCGCCTTGGTCCACTGGTCTGCAGGGAGTCTGAGGGTGCTGCTCCAGCTGTAGTGGCCGTCCTCCTGCAGCAGCCCGGGGCTCCTGCTCTCCTCCCAGCTGCTGCTGCTGCTGCTGCCCACCACCTTCCAGGACAGACTCCAGTCTGAGGGGAAGCCCTTGTTGGCCAGACACATGAGTGTGGCCTTCCCCTGCTGCAGCTCCCCACTGGACAGTACTGTCAGGGAGGGACGGACATTACCTAGGAGACACCAATCAGTTTAGAGGACAGGAACCACACAGCTGTCAATCAAACAACTAGACACTAGGACATCATAAGTGGGAGAAAGATGACTTTTTTTTCTCCCTTCGAGAAGTTTGTCAGATGTTTTTCTGCTCCATCAGTCACTCATTCACACATTGTTTCACTTCCTTTAAGAAACTTTTCATGCAGATCAACACGGAGAATCATGATATTGTTTCAACTGATATATGTCAAGTTAGAAAGTGCCAAAACCTCAATCTACAAACTCCAATTTACTTTTAAAGTGTTTCACAGAAAACTAAGCAATGTTACAATGAGGTGAAACAAAAGTGAACAAAAAACAGAGATTCAAGCTTTCGAAAATCTTTATCAGTTAATTTTATCTTTAATCTAATTGTATATGAAGACTGAATTTCATTTTATCACTGAACTATTTTTATTTGACATCTGATAACTTTGTGAAACTTTAAACTTCACCTTGTCTTTACATTAAATGCTTAAAAATATATTTCCACATGATATTTTTACTGAATATTTTAAATTGAGATCTGACTTACACTACGAGACATTAAATAAACACTAGTTATCTGAAAACACGACAATTACTGTTAAAATTGTTAAGAATAATTTTTGAAAAGTCTAAAGAAGAAATGTTGAAGGTCAGTAACAATATTCCTTTGTATTTAAATACAATTTGAACTTACTTCCAACATCCAGTCTGGTTCCTCCACCAAAAGTCAACCACAGTGAAACAAACGTATTGAACCGCCGTACAAAAACCTCTGACTGCAGAGAGACTCGCTCTCTGACTCTGCTACACTCAACTAAAGCTAGAAACTTTAAAAACTGAATTATAACAAATAAAACATACTTTTCTCCATTTAGTCCATCATCATATGTGATATTTCCTTCTAAAGAAATAGAAAACAAAAATTTGTATCTACATTCAGAAGAAAAAATCTTCATAAACAACAAACCAGTAAAAAAACACATAATGGATCCTTGAGAGAAGAGGTAAAAGGAGAAAATACAATGTTCTAAAATAAAGTATTTTTAAATATAAACTTACTTCCAAACTCCAGTCTGGTTCCTCCACCAAAAGTCCACCACAGTGATTGAAACTGATTAAAGCGTCGTACAAAAACCTCTGACTGCAGAGACACGCTCTCTGACCCTGACACAAACAAACTCTACAAAACATTTTTGTCTACTTTTATAAACTGATATAAAAATGTCAAAACAAAAGTGTAATTCATAAAAAAAAACTCAAATGTTCAATTTGCTTTTTAAGATTATTTCAGTTTTAAAATGATTATGAAGTTTAGATCTGCCGACTATGATCATTTGATTTTAACTTTAAAGTTTCAGATTAGTTAATAAAATAATTTTTTCCTGGACTTTAGTCTCAACATTTTTATCAACAATACTGATGAGCTCTTAAACTGCAGCATAGAGGACTTAAAAAAAAATCACTTTTCCAATTAATGGTTACTACATAAACGTTAGAGAAATGTATGAAATATTGTATTTAATAATAACTAGTAATATTATTTGCTTCTAATGACACAAACCAAAAATCTGGATTGAAATGATTTAGAAATAAATCTTAGAGTTGCACCAAATACAGCAAACATGTGAAAGTGTGAACATAATAGTATTCATCTAAAACAATGTTGCATCAGTAAAACAGAAAATCAGAAGCAAACTATTGATCAGTTGCTGTTACGGACGGGAATCGAGTAGCCACCAGTAGTTCAATTCCATGGAATCGTTCATCCACCTGCCAAATGATCCCGTTTATAGGTTCTGCATTCGCGTGATGCCGTCATGTACACGCTTCATATTTGGGCTCAGAATGTTTCCAACATGTCACATGACCCATTGGTTTCTGTCAATCACAGCTGCTCCCACCAAAATATCTTCAGAGCTGCCGTCGGACCTTTACAGCGGGATATACCGTTTAACGTCTTGACCCCACCGTGAAATAATAAAATTACCATTGCATTCACCCAACGCTGAGTTCGTACAAATAGATGGTTGCTATAAACTCTCCTGACGTGGTGCAAAAAAATCCACCCATGTCAGAGTTGTCATGGATGTGAAATCAACCAGGGTGAACCAGGCTGTAAATAGGTTTATTTCTGCTCTAAAGTTGGACATTTTAATACGGAGGTCAATAGAGTTTGGAGCCAGCCCCTATCTGTCAGTCGAGGAACTGCAGCTGAACTTAGTTCTGCATAAGCTTCAATGCAGAAGAGAGATGGTTGGCTCTTGGTTGCAACACGTGCAGAGGTTTGATCACATCAAGTTGGGAAATACCTCCAACACACCAAGATATTTTCTGCACAAAATCTGTTAGTGTGCTAAAGTTGATCATTGCGATTGTATTTTATGTCACAGTGTTCCTATTTTTCAGCTTAAGCCAGATTTGATTTAGTTGAAGTTGAGTGAAAATTGTTGGTGCATACTTAAATTTAAAGTGTTAATGCAACCAAAGCCATTTGTACTATTTAACTGAATGAAAATCAATAAAAGAACCGATTAGGAACCGAATTGATGAGAATATGGATAGAAGAACCGGAATTGCTAAATTCTTAACAAGTCCCATTCCTAGTCACTGTATGACTTTACTACCACAACATACATTATCTTGTACTTGCATGTTTTTAAGCTTGAAGAGGAAAGATCTCTTTCTTCAAACATGTAATGCATTAACTCTTCTCCTCTTTTTCATCTTTTCAGGTTCATCAGGAGAAATCGTCCTGACTCAGACTCCTGGATCTCAGTCTGTCATTGCAGGACAGACTGTCTCCATCAGATGTAAAACTAGTTCATATGTTCACATGTCTGATCGTTTCAGCAGAAGTCAGTCTGGAACTGAGTTCACTCTGACCATCAGAAGAGTTCAGCGTGAGGATGCAGGAGTTTATCACCGTCAGCAGGATTACAGCTTCCCGTTCACACACTGATCCAACGTGGTACAAAAAGCTCTCAGCTGCAGAGGAGCTGATCCACAGCTGCACTGAAGCAGAGGTATAACGGAGAGTGAGGCTCATGCAGGACAGTGTTTTCACAAAACACGTTTAAGTTATAGTAATTTTAAAAAAGAAGGAATGAAAACAATTTAAGCTTATTTATTCACAAAGACTTTTTTAACATCCTAAATCTTAACATTTTGTATAACTGATCAGTAGGATTTTAGTTGGCTGTTTTGGTTCAACATATTGTGAACGTAATATTTTGTGTAAGTGATGAGAAAAGGAAAACACATCAGAGACATGAACCTCTAGATATTTTCCATGTGAAGTCTGTTCTCCATCTTGGATATAAAGACTTCAGGTACTTTTACAAAAACATTTGCAGCTTTCACATAAATTTAATACGTTTCCATCCATCCATGTTCTACACCCACTTCATCCTTTGCAGGATCCCGGGAATCTGCTGGAGCTTATCCCGACTTATTACAGGTGAAAGGACGGGGGCCACCCTGGACAGGTTGCCGGTCTCTCACAGAGCCACGTACAAAGATAAACAACCGTGCACTCTCACAATCACACCTGCAGGTTATTTAGAATTATCAATCAACTACGTATGCAAGTTTCTGGACTGTGGGAGGAAGCCGGAGTACCTGGAGGGAACCCACGGAAGCACGGAGAGAACATGCAAACTCCACACAGAAAGACTCCCAGGCCGGGAATCGAACCAGGAACTTTCTTGCTGTGAGTCAACAGTAATGACCACAAAGACACCGTGCTGCCCCGTTAAACTACAAAACTACACTAAAAACTAAACTACAACATTTTGTCTCACTAACATTTGACTAATAACCTCAAAAAAACACTTTATTTAGATTACATTATTTACATCCAGTTGATCAAACAATCTCTCCACAACATCCATTTATCAGCTGCCGTGGAGCTTCAGTCACATTTTATTTTTTAACTTTTGAATTGTGTTGAGTTGAAAGTGTGAATAGTTTGATAGAGGTGAAAAAACTTTATCAAGTTTACAACGATTAACTGATGGATCTGAATGAAACAAGTAATTTAATTGAGATCATTAACTATGTTCCTTTATGACTCATAACAGCCTCACCTGATGATTATATGATATTAATATCTAATTACAATGAATCTAAAACCAAACACAATAAGTGATTAGGAATATCAGGCTCATTAAGGGTCTTTACAAACTGTAAACTTTTATCTAAACTTTTCAACAAAAATGTAACTGATTACAAAGACAATTTATGATAAAGAAACAACTGATTCGTCACTGAATACATGAAGCGGTTCACTCGCAGAAACAGAAATGATAAAAAAAAGAAATTTCATCTGAAAGATTTTGTCGTTAGGAGTAAACCTGAATATTGACATGTCTGTTGGAGTCGGTGATTTGGTCAATAAACTTCTAAAAACTCTCAGAAACAGAGGTAAGTCTGCAGCCTGATGGAAAGACCTCTATTTAAATAGTATCAAACTCTTATTTTACATCAAAAGAGAAAATATTATGATTAAAATATTTTACAAGGTTCCTTTATAACAATTAACAAATGTATCTACTGATAAACTGCATCATCAGAGTGACTGAAGTCTGTTGGAGTGGGTGAGAACATTTCCATAGAAACACTTTGCATCAGCAGCACCATGCTCCAGTGATCTGGGAGACTTTATAGTCCTGACACTTGAACTCTGGATGACTGACAGCTGTCCTTCATGACAACAGAAGACACAGAAATCCTCCTGATGAAAAACATGACTTTGAGCTGCGTCCTCATCTGGACTCTCCTCTGCTGCTGCTTCACAGGTAAAGTCCAGAGAATCCAACTCCTCTCCTCTATGAACATCTGTCCCTCTGAAATGAAGCTGACAAAACCATCAAGCTGTTTTCTGTTTTTGTCTCTGTATCCTCAGAGTCCAGAGGTCAGGTCACAGTGATTCAGCCTAAATCAGTGACTGCTGCTCTTGGAGGCTCCGTCACCATCACATGTAAAACCAGTCAGGATGTTTATAGCTCCAACTATTTAGCCTGGTACCAACAGAGAGATGGAGGAACTCCTAAACTACTCATTTATTGGGCTAGCAGCAGAGCATCAGATACACCAAGTCGTTTTACAGGCAGTGGATCAAACTCTGACTTCACTCTGACCATCAGTGGAGTTCAGGCTGAAGATGCAGCAGTTTATTACTGTTGTGGTGAATTCTACTACAACAGTTCTCATTATATAATCATATCATTGAATAAATCTGTACACTAATTGTAATTTTAAAATGAAAAAACATTTCAGTGTCAGACTCCTTCTTAATTGCAACAAAAAAAAACACTTTCAGATGTGTAAAACAAACATTGAAGTAAAACACAAACCTCATAAGATCACAGGATTAAAAAAACTACAACATTTTGTCTTACTAACGTTTGACTAAAAACCTCAAAACAACATTTTATTCAGATTTCATTATTAACATCCAAAACACCAGTTGATCAAACAATCTCTCCACAAGATCCATTTATCAGCTGCCGTGGAGCTTCAGTCACGTCACCTGATCTTCTCAGCAGATGGACGTCAATTTTATGCTTTTGGAAAATATTATTTAAAATGTCTTTTTTCATTTGGAATTGTGTTGAGTTGAAAGTGTGAATAGTTTGATAAAAGTGAATAAACTTTATCAAATGTGGATATCCTTGTATGTTGGTGAAAATTTTACAACAATTAACTGATGGATCTAAATGAATCAAGTAATTTACCTGAGATCATTAACTGTGTTCCTTTATGACTCATAACAGCTTCACCTGCTGACATCTCCACATTTCAAATGATCCAAACTATAAATCTGGATTTATATTTACATGATTGTCCCTTTTTATATTCCAGACTTTGACAAACATAATTAATATATTATTACATCTATAAAACTCTCAATAGTGAAGATTAAACAGTGTGATACGATGACAACAGTTTCAACTGACTGACTGTATTTTAAGGATATTTGTTTTACAACTGAAGAACATCAATGCAAACCAACAGGCACTTGTATTGTTGCTTCATTTTTATTAAATATCCAGAAATCCATGAAGGTTTGATCTTACACACACAAAAATAACAACTAATCTTCAAACATGTAGAGAAAAACAATCAGATGAATTTGTATTGAAGCACAAGTATGACTTTATTGTTTGAAATGATTAAATCCATGAACAAAACAACAAGTATGAAACATGATTGTTGAAACATTTCATGAGAAACAGAAAAGAGCAGATTGACAGAAACAGAAGACTAAAACCAGTCTGAGAGTCCCAGTGAGTCAGGTCAGGACTGGGAGCACTGGTCTCTCCTCAGAGTCTCTGAGACTGGGGTCTGGGAGCCCTGGGTGGCCTCACAGGTCACAGAGACCGCCTTGGTCCACTGGTCTGCAGGGAGTCTGAGGGTGCTACTCCAGCTGTAGTGGCCGTCCTCCTGCAGCAGCCCGGGGCTCCTGCTCTCCTCCCAGCTGCTGCTGCTGCTGCTGCCCACCACCTTCCAGGACAGACTCCAGTCTGAGGGGAAGCCCTTGTTGGCCAGACACATGAGTGTGGCCTTCCCCTGCTGCAGCTCCCCACTGGACAGTACTGTCAGGGAGGGACGGACATCACCTAGGAGACACCAATCAGTTTAGAGGACAGGAACCACACAGCTGTCAATCAAACAACTAGACACTAGGACATCATAAGTGGGAGAAAGATGACTTTTTTTTCTCCCTTCGAGAAGTTTCTGTCAGATGTTTTTCTGCTCCATCAGTCACTCATTCACACATTGTTTCACTTCCTTTCAGAAACTTTTCATGCAGATCAACACGGAGAATCATGATGTTGTTTCAACTGATATATGTCAAGTTAGAAAGTGCCAAAACCTCAATCTACAAACTCCAATTTACTTTTAAAGTATTTAACAGAAAACTAAGCAAAGTTGAAATGAAGTGAAACAAAAGTGAACAAAAAACAGAGATTCAAGCTTTACAAAATCTTTATCAGTTCATTTTATCTTTAATCTAATTGTATATGAAGACTGAATTTCATTTTATCACTGAACTATTTTATTTTACATCTGATAACTTTGTGAAACTTTAAACTTCACCTTGTCTTTACATTAAATGCTTAAAAAAATATTTCCACATGATATTTTTACTGAATATTTTAAATTGAGTTTTGACTTACACTATGAGACATTAAATAAACACTAGTTATCTGAAAACACGACAATTACTGTTAAAATTGATTAGAATAATATTTGAAAAGTCTAAAGAAAAAATGTTGAAGGTCAGTAACAATATTCCTCTGTATTTAAATACAATTTGAACTTACTTCCAACATCCAGTCTGGTTCCTCCACCAAAAGTCAACCACAGTGGAACAAACGTATTGAACCGCCGTACAAAAACCTCTGACTGCAGAGAGACTCGCTCTCTAACTCTGCTACACTCAACTAAAGCTAGAAACTTTAAAAACTGAAAAAATTGTAACAAATAAAACATACTTTTCTCCATTTAGTCTATCATCATATGTGATATTTCCTTCTAAAGAAATGGAAAACAAAACTTTGTATCTACATTCAGAAGAAAAAATCTTCATAAACAACAAACCAGCTAAAAAACACATAATGGATCCTTGAGAGAAGAGGTAAAAGGAGAAAATACAATGTTGTAAAATAAAGTATTTTTAAATATAAACTTACTTCCAACATCCAGTCTGGTTCCTCCTCCAAACGTGTACCACAGTGATTGAAACTGATTAAAGCGTCGTACAAAAACCTCTGACTGCAGAGACACGCTCTCTGACCCTGACACAAACAAACTCTACAAAACATTTTTGTCTACTTTTATAAACTGATATAAAAATATCAAAACAAAAGTGTAATTCATAAAAAAAACTTAAATGTTCAATTTGCTTTGTAAGATTATTTCAGTTTTGAAATGATTATGAAGTTTAGATCTGCCGTCTATGATCATTTGATTTTAACTTTAAAGTTTCAGATTAGTTAATAAAATAATCTTATCCTGGACTTTAGTCTCAACATTTTTATCAACAATAATGATGAGCTACTAAACTGCAGCATAGAGGACTTAAAAAAAATCCCTTTTCCAATTAATGGTTACTACATAAACATTAGAGAAATGTATGAAATATTGTATTTAATAATAACTAGTAATATTATTTGTTTCTAATGACACAAACCAAAAATCTGGATTGAAATGATTTAGAAATAAATCTTAGAGTTGCACAAAATACAGCAAACATGTGAAAGTGTGAACATAATAGTATTCATCTAAAACAATGTTGCATCACTAAAACAGAAAATCAGAAGCAAACTATTGATCAGTCGCTGTTTCGGATGGGAATCGAGTAGCCACCGGTAGTTCAATTCCATGGAATCGTTCATCCACCTGCCAAATGATCCCATTTATAGGTTCTGCATTCGCGCGATGTCGTCATGTACACGCTTCATATTTGGGCTCAGAATGTTTCCAACATGTCACATGACCCATTGGTTTCTGTCAATCACAGCTGCTCCCACCAAAATATCTTCAGAGCTGCCGTCAGACCTTTACAGCGGGATATACCGTTTAACGTCTTGACCCCAATAGAATAATAGAATACCATTGTGTTTACCCAACGCTGGGTTCATACAAATAGATGGTTGCTATAAACTCTCCTGACGTGGTGCAAATAAATTCACCCATGTCAGAGTTGTCATGGATGTGAAATCAACCAGGGTGAACCAGGCTGTAAATAGGTTTATTTCTGCTCTAAAGTTGGACATTTTAATACGGAGGTCAATAGAGTTTGGAGCCAGCCTCTATCTGTCAGTCGAGGAACTGCAGCTGAACTTAGTTCTGCATAAGCTTCAATGCAGAAGAGAGATGGTTGGCTCTTGGTTGCAACACGTGCAGAGGTTTGATCACATCAAGTGGGGAAATACCTCCAACACACCAAGATATTTTCTGCACAAAATCTGTTAGTGTGCAAAAGTTGATCATTGAGATTGTATTTTATGTCACAGTGTTCTAATTTTTCAGCTTAAGCCAGATTTGATTTAGTTGAAGTTGAGTGAAAATTGTTGGTGCATAATTAAATTTAAAGTGTTAATACTAACAAAGTCATTTGTACTATATAACTGAATGAAAATCAATAAAAGAACCGATTAGGAACTGAATTGATGAGCAGCATAGAAAAAAGAACCGGAATTGGTAAATTCTTAACAAGTCCCATTCCTAGTCACTGTATGACTTTACTACCAGAACATACATTATCTTCTACTTACATGTTTTTTAAGCTTGAAGAGTAAAGATCTCAGCAATGAGGAGGAAACATCATGACATGTTGGAGGCAGCTGCAGACTGACTGAGTGTTTGCATATGTGTCCTGCCTCTCTGCTTCCAGCTGTTAAGAGGTCAGTGTTGATCAGCGACTGTCCACAACTGTAACATCCACTGACACACCAGCAGTACAATGACGATGTCACTGACTCTGATGATGACCGTCCTGGGACTCCTCGTTCAAGGTGAGAAAAACTAAATTCTTCTCAGCACTTCAGGATGCATCCAGGTTCACTATGATGGAGAACCACTGAAACAAAAAGAGTTGAGCTTATTCCAATTGTTCTCCTAATAAAATAGTCCTTTTCTGTTTGGATTTGTTCATCTTTCTTCAAACAACATCAGTCTCAATGACTCTTCTCATCTTTTTCATATTTTCAGGTTCATCAGGAGAAATCATCCTGACTCAGGCTCTTGGATCTCAGTCTGCTGTTGCAGGACAGACTGTCTCCATCACATGTAAATCCAGCACACATATTGGTGATGACATTAACTGGTATCTCCAGAAACCTGGAGAAGCTCCAAAACTTCTGATAGCTGATACGACATATCGACAGTCTGGAGTTTCTGACCGTTTTAGTGCAAACGCACATCAGAGTGACTTCACTCTGACAATAAGAGAAGTTCAGGCTGCAGATGCAGGAGTTTATTACTGTCAGCAGCATAACAGCTTCCCGTTCACACTGTGATACAACGTTGCACAAAAACCTCAAACCTGAAGAGGAACTGGTCGGAGCCAACAGCTGCAGGAGAAATAAAAATCAAAGAGTTAAAAACCAACATTTGTCACAAACTACTGTAACATAGAAAGAGAATGAAATACTGAAGTTAATAATAGATTCTTAGATTCTGTTTGATTTATTTTAGCTTCAGTAGATGAGATTTTAGGGAAAATTAATCCTGTTTAAAATGTCTGAAGAAGAAGTAAAAAGTATTTAATCCTACATTTTACTTACACTTTACATTCAGCCGGTTTTAAGAATCTTATGAAATTATGAAGAAAAACACACTCACACACACACATACACACATTCAAAGTAATGTATATCAAAGCAGGTGTCTCAATATTTTCATCTAACTATGTTTCTGTTAAGAAACGTCAAGTTTTTGCCCAGTAATGAAATCATTGATTAAAGAAGTGTTTTTCCTGACAGAGATCTGATGTTCAAAAGAACCAGTTCAAGTGACTTATGAACTGGTTTTGGGGAAAGTTGTGACTGACAAGGAATAAGTGTTAATGCTTGTATTTGTTTTCATTTACAAACTCACAGTCACAAACTGTATTAAATAAGATTTAATTTGATTTAATACATTTTTAAATATTATTTGATAGACAGAAACTTTGTGTGTCTAATTTTATTCATCTCTAGAAATAGTTATTCAATTTAAACACTTACTTAAACAGCTTTTTAAAATATTATTTTTACAGATTTTAAATATGCATTGCCATCAGTATATTAGTTTTAAGTATATATAGTGTAATATGAATATAGTGTGACATGTTTTTATGACATGTATAACATTTCACATTCACATCAGCAACCTCAAAATTATTTATTTCAATAAAACCATCATCAGTTTAATCTAAGCAACATTTCTGTGGTTCTGTTCATCACAACAGAAGGCTTCTACCCAAGAAAAAATCTTTTTTTTAGATAACAGCACTTTGACGTTACTTATAATATTTATTCTTTCTTTGTGATTGTCTGAGAACTGGAAAGAAATATTTTATGACGATGCTTCATTCTGGGTTTTTAAATGATATGTTTAGTCTTGCTTCTGTAACATTTCTGCAGAACTGTGAATATAGATTTTCATATATTTTATTGAATCTTGATTTTCATGTATTAATTTCATACGATACAGAAGAAATGTTCATTAAAACTGAACTGAACCATCATGACATGTTGAAGGCAGCTGCAGACTGACTGAGTGTTTGCATATGTGTCCTGCCTCTCTGCTTCCAGCTGTTAAGAGGTCAGTGTTGATCAGCGACTGTCCACAACTGTAACATCCACTGACACACCAGCAGCACAATGACGATGTCGTTGACTCTGATGATGACCGTCCTGGGACTCCTCGTTCAAGGTGAGTCTGTCTTCTGAACCCTGAAGGATTCATCCAAATCACGATAATAGTGATCCGCTGTAATAGAAAGTGCAGGGAACTTCCTCAACATTAAAGAAATCATCATCTTTTGTTTAAATGTTGATCATCGTTACATTTGAACAGCTACATTTGCTTCAATAACTGTTTTTCTTTTTTTCTCTCCTCTTAAGGTTCAGCAGGACAGGTTATCCTGACTCAGACTCCTGGATCCCAGTCTGTTGGTGTAGGACAGACTGTCTCCATCAAATGTAAAGTTAATCCAAGTACTGGTTACTGTTTCAACTGGTACATCCAGAAACCCGGAGAAGTTCCTAAACTCCTCATTTATTGTACTAATAGCCTTCACTCGGGAGTTTCTGATCGTTTTAGTGGAACGAACTCTGGAAACTCTGACTTCAGTCTGACCATCAGTGGAGTTCAGGCTGAAGATGCAGCAGTTTATTACTGTCAGAGTGCTCACTACATCAACAGTCAGTATGTGTTCACACAGTGAAAAACAGTCGTACAAAAACCTCCCTCAGTCAAACTGAACAGAAACTGAACTGACTGATACACTTCACTGAACACACACACACACACACACACACACACACACACACACACACACACACACACACACACACACACACACACACACACACACACACACACACACACACACATCAAACTCTTTAACGAGGATTAAAGTCAACATCTAACATGTATGTGAACCATCATGGATGGATTTTATTTTATTACATTCTGTTTGTTGGTATCAGATTTTCCAAGATGATGAAGGTTTTTCCTACTGGGACAGTTAGATCAGGAAAACTTAGTAATGACCTTTGACCTCAGCTTAACAAAAGTCTTGATAATGACACGACTCCCTAAATAGTTGTTTGATGTTTACAACAGACGTGTTTTACAATACGTTTCTGTTCATGCTTCACTCTCTTTCAATCTTGTCTTTTAATCTTCTGCAGTCAAACTGTGTCCATCTCTGCCTTGGTAACATGACACAACCTGCAGAGTTGTTGCTTTAAAAGATAATAGTGCTAAAAAATAAAAATAACAATAATAAAACTGCTGAGACAGAATCCGTCCTCACACAGTATGTGAGCAACTCCCACCAGAGAAACGTTAATGCTCATGTCTAAAAACAATGAAGTTATTGTTGATTAACAGCTGCTGCTGCTTCTAAGTTTAATGTTTAATTCACTTTTACACCCAGATGACAACAAACATGCAGATTTGAGACTTTCCAACAAACACCAGAAAACATTGACAGTTGTCTCTGTAGTTTCAGTCAAATGTTGGACAGTCTCCAGACCTCCTTTTGCCACAGTGTCATTCAAACACCTCGTCTCCGGTGGACCCACTCCTAACATCACCCATGATCCCACTGCACATCTCTCACATCTCTGTTCAGGTTCTGTCACAGTTTATTTTATTTTAATTTGGAGAAGTGAACTGTTCCAGTTGTTGCTGGTTTCCTTGTCTCTCCTCACTGGACGGGTTGGACACAGACGGGTCTGTGACATCAGGGGGAAGAAACAGTGAGAGTGTATTTTCCATGTAGGTGGACGACGTCTGCAGAGAAAGTAAACTATGAGCAGTTTATGCAGGACATGTAACTAGAGGTTGATGTCAGTGTTAATGTCCAAATATGTGTCCAGTTGACTGCGATTCAAACATCTAATTTCACCTTATTTCTTTTATTTTTATGCAGGGTAGGTTAATTGATCTTTCTAAATTCTCCCTAGGTGTGAATGTGAGTATGATTGGTTGTTTGTATGTGGCCCTGGATAGACTGGCGACCTGTCCGGGGTGTACCCCTGCCTTTCGCCTGATATGTGTCGGGATAGGCTCCGACAGACCCCCGTGACCCGGAAACGGATAAGGCGGGTATAGATAATGGATGGATGGACAGTGGTGATGAAAAGAATCAGAACTGTGATACTGGAGACGTCTGGATGGATGGATGGATGGATGCATCACTCCTGCTCTCAACAACATAAAAACATATTTTCAAAATATTATGTCTTTCAATTTTGAAACTTACTGATAGCAAAATAAAAATATTCATCTACTGATTAACTGCATCATCAGAGTGACTGAAGGGTCTGCTATGGTGTCCCGCAGGGTGCAGCACTCGGGCCAATCCTGTTTAGCTTATACATGCAGCCCTTGGGAAGTATTATCCAGAACCCCAGCATTCATTTTCATTGTTATGCTGATGATACGCAGCTGTATCTGTCTATGAAGCCAGACGAAACAGAACCATTAGATGAACTTCAGGTGTGTTTTAAGGACATCAAGGACTGCATGTCCACTCATTTTTTGCTCCTAAATTCTGATAAAACAGAGGTTGTTGTTTGTGGTCCCAAACAGCTTAGGAAGAGACTAGATGATGTTGCGATGGGCTCCGGTAAAACTGTGCAAAACCTTGGTTTTATTTTCTATAAGGATTTGTCATTTAAACAGTATTTTAATCAGGTTGGTATAACAGCATTTTTCCACCTCCGTAATATCGCAAAGATTAGAAGCATCCTCTCGCAGAGTGATCCTGAAAAACTTCTAAAATATAGAATCCAATTCAAAATGTTATTACTTGCATATAAAGTCCAAAATGGCCAAACACGAATAAAGACAAACACGAATAAAGACAAACACGAAGAAAGACAAACACGAAGAAAGACACACAAGAAGCCCTCCTCCACAGCTCTCAGTCGTTCTCTGTTTTTTGTTTTTACAGCAGTCAGGCTTGAAAAGCTCACCTCACACAGGTATGTTGTGGAAAATACTGGAAGCAATGTCCAAATAGCTTTGTTGCCCAGCATGGGGAACTCCTTGGCAGCTACCAACCAAAAACTGTCCAAAGGTAGATCAGCAAAGCTCAGCTTGAGACCACGATCTTGTCTCAGTTCAGTTAGTTCCTCTTGCTCTTGTGAAGTCATATTTATTCCGACACCTGATGCTGAGCTGAATGGATCCCTAATCCAGTCAAGGCATTCTGTGAAGGCTGAAGAGAAATACAACGACATTTTATCCTCCAGAGTTTTCAAATGTTGAACTATAATCTCACACAGTGCAGCAGTTTTTAACTTTTTGCCATGCATTGGTGAGTGAGAATATTTCAACTTCCCACATGTTGCTGCCAGAGTTGCACCTTTGAACAGAATCAGTTTATTTTATCTGTACTTGTAAGCAGGTTTTCAGTTCGGCCTTGCATTCGTGTGTTCAGTTCAGGGTTATCTGAGGGACCATAGCTTTTTCTTTAACCGCTTCGGGTCTGAGCATCTCATTTACAATAGCTTTGCAGACGGGAAGTTTTAATTGGGACATTTTTGATTTAGCCACGAGTTCAGCGACGTGGTAACAAGCTTTGAGAGCTCTCTGGTTTACCTTTGCAGTTTTTCTCATGAAAGTTGCTTGTTTCTTCGTGTGTTCACGTAGGTGAACAAAATACTCCACATTTTTGTTTTGAAGTGAAGGGTGTTTCGTTTGGAGATGGTGTTTAAGCTTACTTGGGACCACAGCACTGTTGGAGAGCCTTTCCCCACAAACCAAGCACAACGGATTAGGCGCCGTTGCATCTCCGGTAGAAGCAAATCCAAATGCAAGATAGCTTTTGTTGTGTTGCCTCGCGCCAGAATCTTTGCTGGACGTCTTTGCTTTTTGATCCACTGAGTGGTGCCCTTCACCTCCTCTGTTTCTCTTTGCCTTCTCTGTCCCTACTTCACCTCAATCCTCAGTTATTAATAAGAAGTATCTCATAATTATAATTGTGGTCCATTGTTCTTGTAGTTTGTTGTGCTGGTCTGACCCCTCTTTTTCTCTTCTGTACAGGTTTGCAGACCAGATCCTCAGGAGCTGCTTGCTGACCTGCAGTTCCACCTCTGACATCCCAGTGTTTACCTCCACCTGTCTGAATGGATGTCTGTTGGATATTTGCTGACATCCTGACCTGCAGTCCTCTGTGTCTCTATTCTCTCTTTACTTCCTGTTCTACCTGGCTGTCCTTCAGCAGGAGGGTCCCCCTTTATGAGCCAGATCCTGATCCAGGTTTCTTCCCTCTTAAAGGGGAGTTTTTACCTGCTGTTGTTTATGTAATAATTGCTCGGGGGTCATGTTCTGGGTCTCTGGAAAGATCCTGGAGACAACTTGTGTTGTAATAGACGCTATATAAATAAAATTGAATTGAAATTGATAATTGAATGTATGTTGGTGCAAAGTTTACGACGATTAACTGATGGATCTGAATGAATCAAGTAATTTACCTGAGATCATTAACTGTGTTCCTTTATGACTCATAACAGCTTCACCTGCTGACATCTCCACATTTCAAATGATCCAAAACTATAAATCTGGATTTATATTCACATGATTGTCAGTTTTTATATTCCAGACTTTGACAAACATGAACAATAAATAATTAAATACATAAAACTCTCAACAGCGAGGATTAAACAGTGTGAAATGATGACAACAGTTTCAACTGACTGACTGTATTTTAAGGATATTTGTTTTACAACTGAAGAACATCAATGCAAACCAACAGGCACTTGTATTGTTGCTTAATTTTTATTAAAGATCCAGAAATCCATGAAGGTTTGATCTTACACACTGAAAAATAACAACATGTAAAACATGTAAAGAAAAGCAGTCAGATGAATTTGTATTGAAGCACAAGTATGACTTTATTGTTTTTTTAAATGATTAAATCCATGAACAAAACAACCAGTAAGAAACATGATTGTTGAAACATTTAATGAGAAACAGAAAAGAGCAGATTGACAGAAACAGAAGACTAAAACCAGTCTGAGAGTCCCAGTGAGTCAAGTCAGGACTGGGAGCACTGGTCTCTCCTCAGAGTCTCTGAGACTGGGGTCTGGGAGCCCTGGGTGGCCTCACAGGTCACAGAGACCGCCTTGGTCCACTGGTCTGCAGGGAGTCTGAGGGTGCTGCTCCAGCTGTAGTGGCCGTCCTCCTGCAGCAGCCCGGGGCTCCTGCTCTCCTCCCAGCTGCTGCTGCTGCTGCTGCCCACCACCTTCCAGGACAGACTCCAGTCTGAGGGGAAGCCCTTGTTGGCCAGACACATGAGTGTGCCCTTCCCCTGCTGCAGCTCCCCACTGGACAGTACTGTCAGGGAGGGGGGGACTCGACCCACTGCAGAGAGAGAAGACATGATACAGTCGAGATGAAAAGTCCACGTCAGTGTTTCACTTCCCTTTCTTATGTCAGTAACCATGACAACAGACAGGCATCGCTGCTGAACCGCAGCAACAGACAGGTTTCAGAACTGAAGATAAAACTGTCAGAACATTTCAATCTTTAGATGTTTTTCTGCTTTCTTTTTAGTACAAATCTCAAAAAGTACTTAAAATCTCAACATACTTCTAAAACCTGTATTAAAAAAATACTTATGTACAAAATGTAACAATATCCTTTAATTTTATCAAATGTTTTTCTACATTGGCAGGAATAATTAAACAAAAAAACCTCTTTGTTTTTCAATGCATTAATATTGATTACATATTTCATAAAATGTGTAATGTTTTAAAGAGAATGCTTGATGTTTCAATTAATAAAGTATTTTAAGTTGAATAAAACAGGGAGACATGAAATCAAACATCTATATGAAGCACTGTGTAACTTTGTTGTTGTAAATATGATGGTTGTTGACTCACTCACATGTCTCACTATTTTAAATGTGTGTTTTATTAACAGTAACACCAAAACCTGTCATTATGATAGCTAAATAACTTTTATAATTATTAAAATCTATTACGAACATTTTCTCCTTAAATAAAAATACTGTTAACCACAGAACTACATATAAACTACTTATTAAACTCATCAAAACAATGAAAGTCAAAAACCTCATGTTCAGATTTAACACTGAGGTTTAGACTGAGTTAAATTAAAACTTTGTCTTTGAAAAAAACATTTTAATTGTGAAAGTAATGCAAATATTTCCTAAAAACAACATGATGAACTTTAAGTCTTTCAAGTGTCTGAAAATGTAAATGTCTCTTCATAAAGAATTACCGCAATTTTTGTCAAATTACAAGTGTATCATTGAATGTTTTATTAATGTCTACTGTTATGAAATAAGAAAATCGATAAAAACTTGAGGTCGTTAAATGAATCAGAAATACTTACAGTTAACTTCCAGTCTGGTTCCTCCACCAAAAGTCCACCACAGTGATACAAACTGATTAAACAGTCGTACAAAAACCTCTGACTGCAGAGACACGCTCTCTGACCCTGAAACAAACATGTCATATTTGTCTACATCCACTGGATAAAATCACAAAATTAAAATATAAATGTCACACTTTTCCAAGCTCTTTTTTTTTCTAGACAAAATATTTTTAAGTTAAATATTTCTTTACTTTTGTGGGAAATAACCCCTTATATTGGAAAAACATGCCAAAGTTTACGACTTATAAAATCTTCATATTGTTATGTGTAACAAAGTAAAACTCAAATAGCAGCTGGATTTCATTCATTCGACTTATATATAAATTTTAAAGTAAACGTCAGGAAACTTTAGAGACAAAGTAAACAAACTGACAAGTCTAAATACAAAATAAAAGTGTCTAGTTGTAATGATGTTCACATGGATTTAAATATTAGGAGAGGAAATCTATTTTCTGTGAAAAGAATCATAAATACAAAAAGTGAAATTTCTTTTGTTAACTGGTGACACATCCAGGGTGTTTGACCTTTAACCTGAACAGAACTGTGATACTGGAGACTTCAGCCGACCCCTGTGACCTTTGATAGAAATAAGTGGAGATGGATGGATGGATGGATGGATGGATGGATGGATGGATGGACGGACGGACGGACGGACGGACGGACGGACGGACGGACGGACGGACGGATGGATCTGTACTGACAATCTTTCCTTCTCCCAACAAATTACAAATATTATCAGAAACATGTTTTGAAGAGTTTCTCTGATTCAAATTTGTTCAGATTTCTGTTTTCAAACTTGATAACTTCTTGTTAGTGCAGAAAACATATTGATCTATTGATAAAAACATCATCAGGTTATTTTGAAATGTCTGTTGGAGTGGGTGAGAACATTTCCATAGAAACACTTTGCATCAGCAGCACCATGCTCCAGTGATCTGGGAGACTTTATAGTCCTGACACTTGAACTCTGGATGACTGACAGCTGTCCTTCATGACAACAGAAGACACAGAAATCCTCCTGATGAAAAACATGACTTTGACCTGCGTCCTCATCTGGACTCTCCTCTGCTGCTGCTTCACAGGTAAAGTCCAGAGAATCCAACTCCTCTCCTCTATGAACATCTGTCCCTCTGAAATGAAGCTGACAAAACCATCAAGCTGTTTTCTGTTTTTGTCTCTGTATCCTCAGAGTCCAGAGGTCAGGTCACAGTGAATCAGCCTAAATCAGTGACTTCTGCTCTGGGAGGCTCCGTCACCATCACATGTAAAACCAGTCAGAATGTTTATAGCTCCAATCTTTTATCCTGGTACCAACAGAGAGATGGAGGAACTCCTAAACTACTCTTTTATTATGTTGGCAACCGAGTATCAGATACACCAAATCGCTTTACAGATGGTGGATCAAACTCTGACTTCAGTCTGACCATCAGTGGAGTTCAGGCTGAAGATGCAGCAGTTTATTACTGTCAGAGTTATCACTACATCAACAGCAAAGATGTGTTCACACAGTGAAAAACAGTCGTACAAAAACCTCCCTCAGTCAGACTGAACAGAAACTGAACTGACTGATACACTTCACTGAACACACACACACACACACACACACACACACACACACACACACACACACACACACACACACACACACACACACACACACACACACATTATTTTGTATAAAAATGTTGTGGTTTTTACATTCAAATATCTACAACACAAATCACATTTAACATTTTTCTGCTCATAAAATACATGAAGAATCAGAGTAACTACCAAAACATCTCACTGGCATTTGACTAAAACCCCAAAGTGATCCTGAAGTCTGAGTTCATCCTCCACAACAAAAACACCAGTTCACCAAAAAAGTCTTTAAAGATAATAAATCTTATCAAATAATTACAAAGTCCATTCATCAGCTGCTGTGGAACCTCAATAAAGGTGCATAAAAAAAAGTTCAATGTTCATATATTCAAATTCCTGTCCCTCAGTGCACATCTGACTTATGATTTATGTTTAAATAAAAGTGAAAAATATGTCGATAAAAGTTAGGAGACGTTTTCTAATTTTAAAAGTCGTGTATTTTTAGGCACAAATTAGGATTCATTCATCCATTGATCCGAATGAATTTAATAAGTTTTTAAATCATCAAATTTTACACTTTTTTACTCTTCATACTTTTACCTGCTAACATCTCTAAATATCAAATATCTACACATTTTAACTCTTAAAAAACAGAAATATTGATTGACCTCAAAACAACACTTTATTCAGATTTCATTATTAACATCTAAAACACCAGTTGATCCAACAATCTCTTCACAAGATCCATTTATCAGCTGCCGTGGAGATTCAGTCACGTCACCTGATCTTCTCAGCAGATGGAGGTGAATTTTATGCTTTTTAGAAAAAAATATTTAAAATTTCAGTTTACTTATTATTTTTTTTTAACTTTTGATACATAGAGGCGAAAAAACTTCATCAAATGTGGATGTATGTTGGTTCAAAGTTTACAACGATTAACTGATGGATCTGAATGAATCAAGTAATTTACCTGAGATCATTAACTGTGTTCCTTTATGACTCATAACAGCTTCACCTGCTGACATCTCCACATTTCAAATGATCCAGAATTTACATGATTGTCATTTTTATATTCCAACCTTGGACAAATATTAATAATAAATAATTAAATATATAAAACTCTCAACAGCGAGGATTAAACAGTGTGATATGATGACAACAGTTTCAACTGACTGACTGTATTTTAAGGATATTTGTTTTACAACTGAAGAACATCAATGCAAACCAACAGGCACTTGTATTGTTGCTTCATTTTTATTAAAGATCCAGAAATCCATGAAGGTTTGATCTTACACACAGAAAAATAACAACTAATCTTCAAACATGTAGAGAAACACAGTCAGATGAATTTGTATTGAAGCACAAGTATGACTTTATTGCTTGAAATGATAAAATCCATGAACAAAACAACAAGTATGAAACATGATTGTTGAAACATTTCATGAGAAACAGAAAAGAGCAGATTGACAGAAACAGAAGACTAAAACCAGTCTGAGAGTCCCAGTGAGTCAGGTCAGGACTGGGAGCACTGGTCTCTCCTCAGAGTCTCTGAGACTGGGGTCTGGGAGCCCTGGGTGGCCTCACAGGTCACAGAGACCGCCTTGGTCCACTGGTCTGCAGGGAGTCTGAGGGTGCTGCTCCAGCTGTAGTGGCCGTCCTCCTGCAGCAGCCCGGGGCTCCTGCTCTCCTCCCAGCTGCTGCTGCTGCTGCTGCCCACCACCTTCCAGGACAGACTCCAGTCTGAGGGGAAGCCCTTGTTGGCCAGACACATGAGTGTGGCCTTTCCCTGCTGCAGCTCCCCACTGGACAGTACTGTCAGGGAGGGACGGACATCACCTAGGAGACACCAATCAGTTTAGAGGACAGGAACCACACAGCTGTCAATCAAACAACTAGACACTAGGACATCATAAGTGGGAGAAAGATGACTTTTTCATCTCCCTTCGAGAAGTTTCTGTCAGATGTTTTTCTGCTCCATCAGTCACTCATTCACACATTGTTTCACTTCCTTTCAGAAAATTTTCATGCAGATCAACACGGAGAATCATGATGTTGTTTCAACTGATATATGTCAAGTTAGAAAGTGCCAAAACCTCAATCTACAAACTCCAATTTACTTTTAAAGTATTTCACAGAAAACTAAGCAATGTTAAAATGAAGTGAAACAAAAGTGAACAAAAAACAGAGATTCAAGGTTTGGAAAATCTTTATCGGTTCATTTTATCTTTAATCTAATTGTATATGAAGACTGAATTTCATTTTATCACTGAACTATTTTTTTGACATCTGATAACTTTGTGAAACTTTAAACTTCACCTTGTCTTTACATTAAATGCTTAAAATATATATATATTTCCACATATTTTTACTGAATATTTTAAATTGAGTTCTGACTTACACTACGAGACATTAAATAAACACTAGTTATCTGAAAACACGACAATTACTGCTAAAATTGATAACAAAAGACTAAAGAAGAAATGTTGAAGGTCAGTAACAATATTCCTTTGTATTTAAATACAATTTGAACTTACTTCCAACATCCAGTCTGGTTCCTCCACCAAAAGTCAACCACAGTGAAACAAACGTATTGAACCGCCGTACAAAAACCTCTGACTGCAGAGAGACTCGCTCTCTGACTCTGCTACACTCAACTAAAGCTAGAAACTTTAAAAACTGAACAAATTATAACGAATAAAAGATACTTTTTAATTCCATTTAGTCTATCATCATATGTGATATTTCCTTCTAACGAAATAGAAAACAAAAATTTGTATCTACATTCAGAAGAAAAAATCTCCATAAACAACAAACAAGCAAAAAAACACATAATGGATCCTTGAGAGAAGAGGTAAAAGGTGAAAATACAATGTTCTAAAATAAAGTATTTTTAAATATAAACTTACTTCCAAACTCCAGTCTGGTTCCTCCTCCAAACGTGTACCACAGTGATTGAAACTGATTAAAGCGTCGTACAAAAACCTCTGACTGCAGAGACACGCTCTCTGACCCTGAAACAAACAACTCTACAAAACATTTTTGTCTACTTTTATAAACTGATATAAAAATGTCAAAACAAAAGTGTAATTCATAAAAAAAACTCAAATGTTCAATTTGCTTTGTAAGATTATTTCAGTTTTAAAATGATTATGAAGTTTAGATCTGCCGACGATGATCATTTGATTTCAACTTTAAAGTTTCAGATTAGTTAATAAAATAATTTTTTCCTGGACTTTAGTCTCAACATTTTTATAGACAATAATGATGAGCTACTAAACTGCAGCATTGAGCACCTAAAAAAAATCACTTTTCCAAATGATAGTTACTACATAAACGTTAGAGAAATGTATGAAATGTTGTATTTAATAATAACTAGTAATATTATTTGCTTCTAATGACACAAACCAAAAATCTGGATTGAAATGATTTAGAAATAAATCTTAGAGTTGCACCAAATACAGCAAACATGTGAAAGTGTGAACATAATAGTATTCATCTAAAACAATGTTGCATCACTAAAACAGAAAATCAGAAGCAAACTATTGATCAGTTGCTGTTACGGATGGGAATCGAGTAGCCACCGGTAGTTCAATTCCATGGAATCGTTCATCCACCTGCCAAATGATCCCGTTTATAGGTTATGCATTCGCGCGATGTCGTCATGTACACGCTTCATATTTGGGCTCAGAATGTTTCCAACATGTCACATGACCCATTGGTTTCTGTCAATCACAGCTGCTCCCACCAAAATATCTTCAGAGCTGCCGTTGGACCTTTACAGCGGATATACCGTTTAACGTCTTGACTCCACCGTGAAATAATAAAATACCATTGTGTTTACCCAACGCTGGGTTCGTACAAATAGATGGTTGCTATAATCTCTCCTGACATGGTGCAAAGAAATTCACCCATGTCAGAGTTGTCATGGATGTGAAATCAACCAGGGTGAACCAGGCTGTAAATAGGTTTATTACTGCTCTAAAGTTGGATAGAGTTTGGAGCCAGCCTCTATCTGTCAGTCGAGGAACTGCAGCTGAACTTAGTTCTGCATAAGCTTCAATGCAGAAGAGAGATGGTTGGCTCTTGGTTGCAACACGTGCAGAGGTTTGATCACATCAAGTTGGGAAATACCTCCAACACACCAAGATATTTTCTGCACAAAATCTGTTAGTGTGCTAAAGTTGATCATTGCGATTGTATTTTATGTCACAGTGTTCCTATTTTTCAGCTTAAGCCAGATTTGATTTAGTTGAAGTTGAGTGAAAATTGTTGGTGCATACTTAAATTTAAAGTGTTAATGCAACCAAAGCCATTTGTACTATTTATCTGAATGAAAATCAATAAAAGAACTGATTAGGAACCGAATTGATGAGAATATTGATAGAAGAACCGGAATTGCTAAATTCTTAACAAGTCCCATTCCTAGTCACTGTATGACTTTACTACCTTTCTTCAAACATGTATTGCATTAACTCTTCTCCTCTTTTTCATCTTTTCAGGTTCATCAGGAGAAATCGTCCTGACTCAGACTCCTGGATCTCAGTCTGTCATTGCAGGACAGACTGTCTCCATCAGATGTAAAACTAGTTCATATGTTCATATGTCTGATCGTTTCAGCAGAAGTCAGTCTGGAACTGAGTTCACTCTGACCATCAGCAGAGTTCAGCATGAAGATGCAGGAGTTTATCACCGTCAGCAGGATTACAGCTTCCCGTTCACACACTGATCCAACGTGGTACAAAAAGCTCTCAGCTGCAGAGGAGCTGATCCACAGCTGCACTGAAGCAGAGGTATAACGGAGAGTGAGGCTCATGCAGGAGAGTGTTTTCACAAAACACGTTTAAGTTATAGTAATTTTAAAAAAGAAGGGATGAAAACCATTTAAGCTTATTTATTCACAAAGACTTTTTTAACATCCTAAATCTTAACATTTTGTATAACTGATCAGTAGGATTTTAGTTGGCTGTTTTGGTTCAACATATTGTGAACGTAATATTTTGTGTAAGTGATGAGAAAAGGAAAACACATCAGAGACATGAACCTCTAGATATTTTCCATGTGAAGTCTGTTCTCCATCTTGGATATAAAGACTTCAGGTACTTTTACAATTATCATCAACAGACTGGTCGTCTCCTGCTGTCAGCAGTTTAAAACGTCTCCAGAAATTAAACTCATCAGCTTCAAAAACACCTGAACGTTTTATGTAAAAATCAAGACAAAACATTTGCAGCTTTCACATAAAGTTAATACGTTTCCATCCATCCATTTTCTACACCCACTTTATCCTTTGCAGGATCCCGGGAATCTGCTGGAGCTTATCCCGACTTATTACAGGTGAAAGGCAGGGGTCCACCCTGGACAGGTCGCCGGTCTCTCACAGAGCCACGTACAAAGATAAACAACCGTGCACTCTCACAATCACACCTGCGGGCAATTTAGAAATATCAATCAACTACGTATGCAAGTTTCTGGACTGTGGGAGGAAGCCGGAGTACCTGGAGGGAACCCACGCAAGCACGAGGAGAACATGCAAACTCCACACAGAAAGACTCCCGGGCCGGGAATCAAACCAGGAACTTTCTTGCTGTGAGTCACCAGTGCTGACCACAAAGACACCGTGCTGCCCTGTTAAACTACAAAACTACACTAAAAACTAAACTACAACATTTTGTCTCACTAACATTTGACTAATAACCTCAAAAAAACACTTTATTCAGATTTCATTATTTACATCCAGTTGATCAAACAACATCTCCACAACATCCATTTATCAGCTGCCGTGGAGCTTCAGTCACATTTTATTTTTTTACTTTTGAATTGTGTTGAGTTGAAAGTGTGAATAGTTTGATAGAGGTGAAAAAACTTTATCAAGTTTATGACAATTAACTGATGGATCTGAATGAATCAAGTTATTTACCTGAGATCATTAACTGTGTTCCTTTATGACTCATAACAGCTTCACATAATGATAATAGGATATTAATATCTAATTACAATGAATCTAAAACCAAACACAATAAGTGATTAGGAATATCAGGCTCATTACGGGTCTTTTTATAAACTTTTATCAACAAAAATGTAACTGATGACAAAGACAATTTATGATGAAGAAACAACTGATTTGTCACTGAATACATGAAGTGGTTCATTCGTGGAAACAGAAAAAATTAAAAAAAAGAAATTTCATCTGAAAGATTTTGTCGTTAGAAGTAAACCTGAATGATTGACATGTCTGTTGGAGTCGGTGAGTCGGTCATTAAACTTCTGAAAACTCTCAGAAACAGAGGTAAGTCTGCAGCCTGATGGAACATTTCCATAGAAACACTTTGCATCAGCAGCACCATGCTCCAGTGATCTGGGAGACTTTATAGTCCTGACACTTGAACTCTGGATGACTGACAGCTGTCCTTCATGACAACAGAAGACACAGAAATCCTCCTGATGAAAAACATGACTTTGAGCTGCGTCCTCATCTGGACTCTCCTCTGCTGCTGCTTCACAGGTAAAGTCCAGAGAATCCAACTCCTCTCCTCTATGAACATCTGTCCCTCTGAAATGAAGCTGACAAAACCATCAAGCTGTTTTCTGTTTTTGTCTCTGTATCCTCAGAGTCCAGAGGTCAGGTCACAGTGATTCAGCCTAAATCAGTGACTTCTGCTCTTGGAGGCTCCGTCACCATCACATGTAAAACCAGTCAGGATGTTTATAGCTCCAACTATTTAGCCTGGTACCAACAGAGAGATGGAGGAACTCCTAAACTACTCATTTATTGGGCTAGCAGCAGAGCATCAGATACACCAAGTCGTTTTACAGGCAGTGGATCAAACTCTGACTTCAGTCTGACCATCAGGGGAGTTCAGGTTGAAGATGCAGCAGTTTATTACTGTCAGAGTGCTCACTACATCAACAGTCAGTGGTTGTTCACACAGTGAAAAACAGTCGTACAAAAACCTCCCTCAGTCAGACTGAACAGAAACTGAACTGACTGATACACTTCACTGAACACACACACACACACACACACACACACACACACACACACACACACACACACACACACACACACACACACACACAACAGAGGGATAATTAAATATGGTGATGAAGGAGCAAGAGACAAAATGAAAAGTAGCAGGAAGCAGCATCACCTCTGAGCAGAAATGTATCAAATAATAAACTACGTAAAACACAGAATATATAATTTTCACCTTTTACTGCCCATTTAAGGAAAACAAATTGAAAGTAACTCCTAAAATACTTTTCACATTTAGTTTAAAACACAAAACACCACTGCAGTAAGAGTCCATTTAGGACAAGTTAACATTTTACTTTCAAATTCTTGTTTACCTGAAATCTTAGAATAAATAAATGATTGTTGAAGTAATCTGCTGCAGAATGTAAACAGAGGACATTACAGAAGACAATACATGTTAACACCCATTTAAAAAGGCTTCTGGTAATAAATAATCAATACATATTATAATCAATGCATTTCTGATCTTTCTAAAAATATTCTGATTAAATTGATTACAGTCTTCAGAAATCACTTTTCGTTCGTACTGATCACCAAGCAGCTCCACTCTTTTATTCCAGGACGGACACTTCAGTCTCCAGAAGGACCAACATGGTAAAAGCAGAACATCAAACACAAAGTTTTAAAACATTTGTTCATAAACTACTGACTAACATCATGGAGGATTTTACTATGCAGTTTTATAAAGTCAATGAAAACACACATCTTTTCTACAAATCCTATTGAAAGAATGACTGGATGATGTTCCAGAGAAAACTCCAACAACCCCCAGTTCAATAATGTTGAATAAAATCCAGAATTATGTTCAACCTACTTAAATAACAAGTGCTGTCATAAATAATTGGAAATACAGATGCACTTAGTCTAAAACCAAAGACAGTTAATGACTGAAACTATCAGAGATCCTCAAACGTGTTTGAGCCTTCAAGACTCAGAGCTTCTGTCGTTGAAAGGTCCATGTTACAAACTTCAAATTTAACTGTACATTATGAACAATGATCTATTCCTGTTACCCACTTGTTACCCATTCGTCTTCATAAAAATGTTAGAATTAAATCAGATTTACCTCATTGTTGTTCTGATGTAACAGCAAAATACTAAAAACAAAGATCACTGAGCTTCTTCCCCGTCCAAATAATGATCGTTCGTATGGATGTTGATCAGTTTTCATCATCAGACTCCTGGATCTCAGTCTGCAGGACAGACTGTTTCCATCATATGTATCGCAAGTTGCAGTGTCGGCACATGCCTCACCTGCACATGCCTCAACTGCACATGCCTCACCTGCACATGCCTCAACTGCACATGCCTCAACTGCACATGCCTCAACTGCACATGCCTCACCTGCACATGCCTCAACTGCGCATGCCTCACCTGCACATGCCTCAACTGCACATGCCTCACCTGCACATGCCTCAACTGCACATAATTCACCTGCACATGCCTCAACTGCACATATTTTAAATAAGTTATATAAAAAAAATAGATATGTTACTCTAGATGTTCTCAATCTAAAGTTTGATGTCTGTCTTATATAATGGACATCTCATGTTGTTTTATAATTATCAACAACACTCACCATCTCCTGCTGTCAGAGTTTAAAATAAATAAACAATAAAAAACTTTTATACTTGTTGATTCAAAGATGGGCAACACGGTGGCTTGGTGGTCAGCACTGTTGCCTCACAGCAAGAAGGTTCCTGGTTCGATTCCCGGCCCGGTGGGTCTTTCTGTGTGGAGTCTGCATGTTCTCCCTGTGCTTGCGTGGGTTCCCTCCGGGTACTCCGGCTTCCTCCCACAGTCCAAAAATATGCATGTAAGTTAATTGATCATTCTAAAATTCTCCCTAGGTGTGAATGTGAGTGTGATTGGTTGTTTGTGTTCTATGTGGCCCTGGATGGACTGGCGACCTGTCCAGGGTGGACCCCTGCCTTTCGCCTGATATGCGTCGGGATAGGCTCCGACAGACCCCCGTGAAATGGATTAAGCGGGTATAGATAATGGATGGATGATTCAAAGATTCCCAGAGTCCGTTGATAGGAAGGATTCACGTTTATTTCCGTACAGATGCATCTGGAAATCCAAGCGACATGCACAAATGCCGGCATACAGATGAGATCTACACACTTTTGCGTGCACCCCCTTTTTATACAATCCTGAGTTAATGCAAGTCTGTTTCCTGCCCTTTTTACAACAGTTTGTAACGTATCTCCTTCAGACTAAAACCTTCTGCTTAAGGCTACACCCTGTTCATTACTGCACACCATAAAGCCTTTGTCTCTGCTCGTACCACTAAGTGACCAGTCCTCCTAATCAAAGGTGTTCCTTAACCCCATGTCCTCTGGTCAGCATGTTTCTTATCATCTGCCCATCTTTGTGGATGAGACCACAGTCTCCAAACACCACCACTTTACTACTCACACAGCAACGCTCTCACAGCCAAAGGAGATACGTAATAAAACAATAAACCTAATACTCTAACATTTCCCTTTAGTATGTTACTAATTGCTGAGATGAAATATGAATAAAGCTAATAATTTATCATTTTCCTTCAATTCCCCCTTTTGATCTCCTATAAGAGATCGTCTCTTCGTCCGCTGCTGAGGTCGTCCTCATCCTTGTTAACTCGTACTTCCAGCAGTTACTCCTGACCTACTTAGGATTTCCCTGAAAAAGGCACCATTTCTAACACAGTATAAACAAACCTATTAACCAAAAATCACACATTAAACATTAATACAATGATGAATGGAAAAGAATATCTCTTTCTTCTTTTGATGTCTTCTTTATTCTTTCTTACAGACACAGGGGTAGACTACCCTGCGCCTCTACCTGGACCAGGACATTATTCTGCAGCTTTCTTGAGGTCTAGGTTTTATTCCTTTCAGACTGTCCAGTCTGAATCTCATTCCAGGTCCTGCTGGGCTCTTCAGTTGCTGCACACTGTGACCAGTGAAAACAGGTGTCCCTCTGCCGTCAACCTGAAGTGCATGTGAGGTCCTCTCCGTCACCTGGACTGGACCTGTCCACCTGGGCTCTGACCACTTTCGTTTGATGACTTTAGGAAGCATCCACTCCGTATCAGGAGGTCCTTCTCCCTCCCGCCTCCTCTGGTTATCCTGCATCTGTTTTGAGAAACTTGTGACCACAGTTTTTAATTCCTTGAACACAACATCAGGTTTTGGTTTTGTTTGGAGACTCTTCCCACACTAAGGGAGCACTTAGTCCTGGAAAACTGTCAACTCATATGGAGTAAATCCTGTTCCCTGATTTACCTAACACCTGATGGACATCAATGCTGAGGGAAGACCATCCAACCAATTCATGCCACTCGTGGTACAAATCTCTGATCATATACATACAGATCCTACACATTTTCACATAGTTCTATGTGATGTCTTCCAGGAAAAGATGCCACCAGTGATAAAAGTTTCTATCCATCTGTGCAGCTCCTACATGTCCAACTCCATGTGCTTCTTCTAGAGTCCTTTTCCTTATTCCCGGACAAAACAATACTCCCATCTGGTTCTTTCTACAATCCTTGTGTCTCGACAGCTCTTCTTTGCTTCCATACAGTCTTCTCTTGAGGAGACGCCCCCCTTTGAGCTTCCCTACTCTCATCTAGGGTGAGGTGGAGCTGGATCTCCTCCACACTCGTCACCATCTACCATCTTAGAGAATATCCAGCTGCTACCTTTGCCTCTCTGTCAGCTTCCTCATTACATTTTGCAGTCCAGCTGTTTCCTTCTTCATGTCCTTTACACTTCACATTAGCCACTCTCCTCTGTAACATTAAAACTTCAGCTAATTCTCTCATCTCCTTCTCATGTTGACTCTCATGTAGCTCTCCTTTTCCCATCCTATCTTCCATATTGATACCTTCATGAGTTAATGTCAGGTTAGGGGTGTCAAACATTTGCACAGTCTTTGTTTTCTCCATGAAGTCATTATGAAAGTCTGAGAGTTCACATAAGCCATAATGCTATCTTTGTCAGTTCTGTCAGTCATTACACTCACATACATGATACCAGTCGGTCTCATCCCTTTTTCCTGAAACAGAACTCCATGCACCTCATTGTCTGCTTCAGAAACATCCCGACCACCCGTCCCATACCTGTATCCTTTCACTGGAGTAATCATATCTGTGTAATCAATGATTATTTCCTGTCCTGCTCCTGTCTGGATGGGAAAAATTCCCTTTTACTGGTTTTACAGTGGGTCTTGTATTATACTGAGTACAGATCTTACACATTTTCACATTCTGTCTTCCAGGAAAAGATGCCACCAGTGATAAAAGTTTCTATCCATCTGTGCTGCTCCTACATGACAACAGAAAACACAGAAATCCTCCTGATGAAAAACACTTTATTCAGATTTCTTTATTAACATCCAAAACACCAGTTGATCCAACAATCTCTCCACAAGATCCATTTATCAGCTGCCGTGGAGCTTCAGTCACGTCACCTGATCTTCTCAGCAGATGGAGGTCAATTTTATGCTTTTGGAAATTATTATTTAACATTTCAGTTTATTTATTTTTTTTTTTTTACTTTTGATAAATAGAGGCGAATAAACTTGATCAATTGTGAATATTCATGTATGTTGGTGAAAAGTTTACAACAATTAACTGATGGATCTGAATGAATCAATTAATTAAAAAAACTAATTCATGCGTTCGTATCTTCTAGACTAGATTACTGTAACGTGTTGTTGGCTGGATGTCCAAGTAATTCTCTGAACAGCTTCCAGCTGATCCAAAATGCAGCAGCGCGAGTGCTGACAGGAATCAATAAGAGAGACCACGTCTCTCCAGTTTTAGCTTCCCTCCATTGGCTCCCCGTAAAATTTAGAATCCAATTAGAAATTTTATTACTTGCATATAAAGTCCAAAATGGCCTAACGCTGTGATATTTGCAAGACCTTATAGAACCGTACGTTCCTAATAGAGCTCTCCGTGGTGCAGGTTTACTTAAAGTTCCTAGAGTATCGAAATGTAGATTTGGAGGACGGGCTTTCTGTTATCAAGCACCATCACTCTGGAACCAACTTCCAGTTTGGGTTAAGGAGGCTGACACCACCTCCACCTTTAAAACTAAACTTAAAACATTTCTGTTTAATAAAGCATATAGTTAGTGTACATTTAGTACCTTAATGTGTCAGGGCCAGTAGTCAAAGCTGCAGCTGCAGGACCAGACTAGAGCAGCTCATCTTAATCAGCTTCGGTGTAGATATGCTGCTGTAGGCCTCTGCTGCAGGGGGGCACCAACATGATCCACTGAGTGTTGCCTTTCACCTTCTCTGTTTCTCTTTGCCTTCCCCGTCTCTTCTTCACCTCAACCGTCAGTTATTACCATTATCCCATAAGCATAATTGTGGTCCATTGTTCTTGTAGTTTGTTGTGCTTGTCTGGCCCTTCTTTTCCTCTTCTTTGCATGTCCTGCAGACCAGAGCCTCAGGAGCTGCTTGCTGACCTGCTGTTCCACCTCTGACCATCCCAGTGTCAGCCTTCACCTGTCTGTGTGGATGTCTGTTGGATACTTGCTGACATCCCGACCTGCAGTCCTCATCCCCGTGGATCACCATCTATCCATATATCACCCATATACACAGAAGTCTAATTGGACTACTGATGATAGTTGCTATTGTTTCCTGTGTTGTACCGTTGACAGTGTCTCTATGTCTCTATTCTTTCTTTACTTCTTGTTCTACTCGGCTGGTCTTCGGCAGGAAGGTCCCCCCTCATGAGCCAGGTCCTGCTCCCGGTTTCTTCCCTTTTTAGGGGGAGTTTTTTTCCTTGCCACTGTTTGGCTTAAGGTTTTTCTTCCACTAGGGAAGTTTTTACCTGCCGCTGTTTATGTAATAATTGCTCGAGGGTCATGTTCTGGGTCTCTGGAAAGATCCTGGAGACAACTTGTGTTGTAATAAATGCTATATAAATAAAATTGAATTTAATTGAAAATTGAATTTACCTGAGATCATTAACTGTGTTCCTTTATGACTCATAACAGCTTCACCTGCTGACATCTCCACATTTCAAATGATCAAAAACTATAAGTTTGGATTTATATTTACATGATTGTCAGCCTTTATATTCCAACCTTGGACAAATATTAATAACAAATAATTACATCTATCAAACTATAAACAGCGAGGATTAAACAGTTTGAAATGATGACAACAGTTTCAACTGACTGACTGTATTTTAAGGATATTTGTTTTACAACTGAAGAACATCAATGCAAACCAACAGGCACTTGTATTGTTGCTTCATTTTTATTAAAGATCCAGAAATCCATGAAGGTTTGATCTTACACACACAAAAATAACAACTAATCTTAAAACATGTAGAGAAACACAGTCAGATGAGTTTGTATTGAAGCACAAGTATGACTTTATTGTTTGAAATGATTAAATCCATGAACAAAACAACAAGTATGAAACATGATTGTTGAAACATTTCATGAGAAACAGAAAAGAGCAGATTGACAGAAACAGAAGACTAAAACCAGTCTGAGAGTCCCAGTGAGTCAGGTCAGGACTGGGAGCACTGGTCTCTCCTCAGAGTCTCTGAGACTGGCGTCTGGGAGCCCTGGGTGGCCTCACAGGTCACAGAGACCGCCTTGGTCCACTGGTCTGCAGGGAGTCTGAGGGTGCTGCTCCAGCTGTAGTGGCCGTCCTCCTGCAGCAGCCCGGGGCTCCTGCTCTCCTCCCAGCTGCTGCTGCTGCTGCTGCCCACCACCTTCCAGGACAGACTCCAGTCAGAGGGGAAGCCCTTGTTGGCCAGACACATGAGTGTGGCCTTCCCCTGCTGCAGCTCCCCACTGGACAGTACTGTCAGGGAGGGGGGGACTCGACCCACTGCAGGGATAGAAGACATGATACAGTCAAGATGAAAAGTCCACCTCAGTGTTTCACTTCCCTTTCTTATGTCAGTAACCATGACAACAGACAGGCATCGCTGCTGAACCGCAGCAACAGACAGGTTCCAGAACTGAAGATAAAACTGTCAGAACATTTCATTCTTTAGATGTTTTTCTGCTTTCTTTTTAGTACAAATCTCAAAAAGTACTTAAAATCTCAACGTACTTCTAAAACCTCCATTGAAAAAATAAAAACTTAAATACAAAATGTAACAATATCTCATTCATTTTATCAAATGCTTTTCTACATTGGCAGGAATAATTAAACAAAAAAACCTTCTTGTATTTTAATGCATTAATATTCAATTATATATTTCAGAAAATGTGTAATGTTTTAAAGAGAATGCATGATGTTTCAAATAATAAAGTATTTTAAGTTGAATAAAACAGGGTGACATGAAATCAAACATCTATATGAAGCACTGTGTAACCTTGTTGATGTAAATATGATGGTTGTTGACTCACTCACATGTCTCACTATTTTAAATGTGTGTTTTATTAACAGCAACACCAAAACCTGTCAATCTGATAGCTAATTAACTTTTATAATTATTAAAAATGTATGACGAACATTTTCTCCTTAAATAAAAATACTGTTAACCAATGAACTACATTTAAAAATACATATCAAACTTATCAAATCAATATAAGTCAGAAAATTCATTTTCAGATTTAACACTGATGTTTAGACTGAGTTAAATTAAAACTTTGTCTTTGAAAAAAACATTTTAATTGTGAAAGTAATGCAAATATTTCCTAAAAACAACATGATGAACTTTAAGTCTTTCAAGTGTCTGAAAATGTAAATGTCTCTTCATAAAGAATTACTGCAATTTTTGTAAAATTACAAGTGTATCATTGAATGTTTTAGCAATGTCTACTGTTATGAAATAAGAAAATAGATAAAAACTTGAGGTTGTTAAATGAATCAGAAATACTTACAGTTAACTTCCAGTCTGGTACCTCCACCAAACGTCCACCACAGTGATACAAACTGATTAAACAGTCGTACAAAAACCTCTGACTGCAGAGACACGCTCTCTGACCCTGAAACAAACATGTCATATTTGTCTAAAGTCACTGGATAAAATCACAAAATTAAAATATAAATGTCACACTTTTCCAAACTCATTTTTTGTCTAGGCAAAATATTTTTAAGTTAAATATTTTTTTACTTTTGTAGGAAATAACCACTTAAATTGGAAAAACATGCAAAAGTTTACGACTTATAAAATCTTCATATTCTTATGTGTAACAAAGTAAATTTCAAATAGCAGCTGGATTTCATTCATTAGACTTTTATATATTGTTTAAAGTAAACGTCAGGAAACTTTAGAGAGAAAGTAAACAAACTGACAAGTCTAAATACATAATAAAAGTGTCTACTTGTAATGATGTTCACATGGATTTAAATATGAGGAGAGGAAATCTATTTTCTGTGAAACACAAAGTTGATGAAAAGAATCATAAATACAAAAAGTGAGATTTGTTTTGTTAACTGGTGACACATCCAGGGTGTTTGACCTTTAACCTGAACAGAACTGTGATACTGGAGACTTCAGCCGACCCCCGTGACCTTTGATGGAAATAAGTGGAGATGGATGGATGGATGGATGGATGGATGGATGGATGGATGGATGGATGGATGGATGGATGGATGGATGGATGGATGGATGGATGGATGGATGGATGGATGGATGGATGGATGGATGGATGAATGGACGGACGGATGGACGGATGGACGGATGGACGGATGGATGGACGGACGGATCTGTACTGACAGTCTTTCCTTCTCCCAACAAATTACAAATATTATAACAACATGTTTTGAAGAGTTACTCTGATTCAAATTTGTTCAGAATTCCTTTTTTCTAACTTGACAACTTCTTGTTAGTGCAGAAAACATATTGATCTATTGATAAAAACATCATCATCAGGTTATTTTGAAATGTCTGTGAGAACATTTCCATAGAAACACTTTGCATCAGCAGCACCATGCTCCAGTGATCTGGGAGACTTTATAGTCCTGACACTTGAACTCTGGATGACTGACAGCTGTCCTTCATGACAACAGAAGACACAGAAATCCTCCTGATGAAAAACATGACTTTGACCTGCGTCCTCATCTGGACTCTCCTCTGCTGCTGCTTCACAGGTAAAGTCCAGAGAATCCAACTCCTCTCCTCTATGAACATCTGTCCCTCTGAAATGAAGCTGACAAAACCATCAAGCTGTTTTCTGTTTTTGTCTCTGTATCCTCAGAGTCCAGAGGTCAGGTCACAGTGATTCAGCCTGAATCAGTGACTTCTGCTCCGGGAGGCTCCGTCACCATCACATGTAAAACGAGTCAGGATGTTTATGTTTATAGCGGGAACCTTCTTTTATCCTGGTACCAACAGAGAGATGGAGGAACTCCTAAACTACTCATTTATACTGCTAGCAGCAGAACATCAGGGACACCAAGTCGTTTTACAGGCAGTGGATCAAACTCTGACTTCACTCTGACCATCAGTGGAGTTCAGGCTGAAGATGCAGCAGTTTATTACTGTCAGAATTTTCACGTCATTAACAGCCAAGGTGTGTTCACACAGTGAAAAACAGTCGTACAAAAACCTCCTTCAGTCAGACTGAAAGAAACTGAACTGACTGATACACTTCACTGATAACACACACACACACACACTCACACACACACACACACACACACACAAACACACACACACACACACACACACACAGACATATTATTTTCTATAAAGATTTTATGCATTTACATTCATATATTATTTAAAAACAAATTTAGAGTGATTTTAATAATTATAACTACTTGCTCACATATGGTTATAATTCTATCTCATTATATAATCATATCATTGAATAAATCTGTACACTCATGATTTTAAAATTAATAAAAAAAAAACATTTCAGTGTCAGACTCCTTCTTAATTGCAAAAAAACAAACACTTTCAGATGTGTAAAACAAACATTGAAGTAAAACACAAACCTCATAAGATCACAGGATTAAATAAACTACAACATTTTGTCTTACTAACATTTGACTAAAAACCTCAAAACAACATTTTATTCAGATATCATTATTAGCATCCAAAACACCAATTGATCAAACAATCTCTCCACAAGATCCATTTATCAGCTGCCGTGGAGCTTCAGTCACATCACCTGATCTTCTCAGCAGATGAAGGTCAATTTTATGCTTTTGGAAAATATTATTTAAAATTTCAGTTTATTTAATTTTTTTTTTTTAAACTTTTGATACATAGAGGCGAAAAAACTTCATCAAATGTGGATGTATGTTGGTGCAAAGTTTACAACGATTAACTGATGGATCTGAATGAATCAAGTAATTTACCTGAGATCATTAACTGTGATCCTTTATGACTCATAACAGCTTCACCTGCTGACTTCTCCACATTTCAAATGATCCAGAACTTTAAATCTGGATTTATATTTACATGATTGTCATTTTTATATTCCAGACTTTGACAAACATGAATAATAAATAATTAAATGTATAAAAATCTCAACAGTGAGGATTAAACAGTGTGAAATGATGACAACAGTTTCAACTGACTGACTGTATTTTAAGGATATTTGTTTTACAACTGAAGAACATCAATGCAAACCAACAGGCACTTGTATTGTTGCTTCATTTTTATTAAAGATCCAGAAATCCATGAAGGTTTGATCTTACACACAGAAAAATAACAACTAGTCTTAAAACATGTAGAGAAACACAGTCAGATGAATTTGTATTGAAGCACAAGTATGACTTTATTGTTTGAAATGATTAAATCCATGAACAAAACAACAAGTATGAAACATGATTGTTGAAACATTTAATGAGAAACAGAAAAGAGCAGATTGACAGAAACAGAAGACTAAAACCAGTCTGAGAGTGCCAGTGAGTCAGGTCAGGACTGGGAGCACTGGTCTCTCCTCAGAGTCTCTGAGACTGGGGTCTGGGAGCCCTGGGTGGCCTCACAGGTCACAGAGACCGCCTTGGTCCACTGGTCTGCAGGGAGTCTGAGGGTGCTGCTCCAGCTGTAGTGGCCGTCCTCCTGCAGCAGCCCGGGGCTCCTGCTCTCCTCCCAGCTGCTGCTGCTGCTGCTGCCCACCACCTTCCAGGACAGACTCCAGTCTGAGGGGAAGCCCTTGTTGGCCAGACACATGAGTGTGGCCTTCCCCTGCTGCAGCTCCCCACTGGACAGTACTGTCAGGGAGGGACGGACATCACCTAGGAGACACCAATCAGTTTAGAGGACAGGAACCACACAGCTGTCAATCAAAAAACTAGACACTAGGACATCATAAGTGGGAAATGATTTTTTTAACTGTAAGAAGTTTCTGTCAGATGTTTTTCTCCTCCGTTAGTCAGTCACACACATTGTTTCACTTCCTTTCAGAAACATTTCATGCAGATCAACACGGAGAATCATGATAGTTAAACCAGAAACATGAAAAGTTGTCCTGGAATGAACTTAAAAACACATCTAAAATAATGACGCATAAGTCAAATATTTATCGAAACAACAACATATCTAAAAATGCTGGATATAAAATAAGAGTTACATTTAAATAAAAAAATTGTGTAAAATGAAAAAGATTAGATGTTTTCAACATTTTCAAAATAATATTTTTTTATGTCAAGTAGCAAATAAATACTAATTAATTTGTTATCTCATAACTATTCATAGAAAAAATGGCATTTTATCTCATCCAAATAACAAATAAAATCAGAATTTACAGAAGTGTTTTATTGATTATCTTTGACTGATGTCTGACTTAAACCTCATGACATTAAAAGAGTTATAAATACTTGAAATCTAAAATGTCTGTAATTTTAAAAATGTTTCTCATTCAGAGTCAAAGCAAAACATTGTGAAGATAATCAACAATATTCTCTTCAGTTTAAAAACATCATAAAACTTACTTCCAACATCCAGTCTGGTTCCTCCACCAAAAGTCCACCACAGTGATACAAACTGATTAAAGCGTCGTACAAAAACCTCTGACTGCAGAGACACGCTCTCTGACCCTGAAACAAACAACTCTACAAAACATGTCACTTTTGTCAACATTTATGACCTTAAATAAAACCTGAAAATATTATTAAGACATATAACCAGGATAAAAACAATCTGATTTTAAATTAAAAACTCTTTTATTTTTCAAGGACTTAAAATATTCAAGCAAATGCAAGTAACTGAATTGCCAATATAAAATAAACACAAATACAGATTTAAGAAAAACTTAAAAAATACATGACTTTAAGGAACTTTATGGCTCCAGTATGTTTTAAAAATGCAGAAATAAGAAAGTATTTCAGGTCAATTCAATACAATAGCATATAAAAACTGGTGTAACTTGGAAACCGACACGTAAGAGTGAATCTTGACTTAATCCACCATCCTGAGCATTTATGAGACAGGTGTCTTTGGAGAGAGAAATAAAAAATTCAATTCATTCATAATCATGGATTCGTACTAGACCTTCTAATCTCCCATGGAATATCACAGGAATATGTGATACATGTATTTCGGACCACTTCCCTGTCATATTTCAGTTTTCAGTTATTTTTCCTGCAGCCAAATCTTACACTTCATCCTGCCGGTGTCACATTTTCACATCCAAAGCAGCTGGAGAATTTTCTGCTGCTTTTATAAACACCAGATTTTTCTCACAGGATGAACTTGTTTCCCCTCGTTGTCCTGAAGACTTGATCACTTCCTTCCATTTAACTTCCTGACAGATTTGGGACTGTAATGCTCCCTTTAAGTACAGACCTGCCGAAACAAAGCCTTTATCCTGGATCAATGACACATCTCTGGATAAATGACACATCCCTGGATCAATGACACCACCCTGGATCAATGACACATCTCTGGATCAATGACACATCTCTGGATCAATGACACATCTCTGGATAAATGACACATCTCTGGATCAATGACACATCTCTGGATCAATGACACATCTCTGGAGAAATGACACCATCCTGGATCAATGACACATCTCTGGATCAATGACACATCCCTGGATCAATGACACATCCCTGGATCAATGACATATCCCTGGATCAATGATACATCCCTGGATCAATGACACATCTCTGGATCAATGACACATCTCTGGATTAATGACACATCCCTGGATCAATGACACATCTCTGGATCAATGACACATCTCTGGATTAATGACACATCCCTGGATCAATGACACATCTCTGGATCAATGACACATCCCTGGATCAATGACACATCCCTGGATCAATGACATATCCCTGGATCAATGATACATCCCTGGATCAATGACACATCTCTGGATCAATGACACATCTCTGGATTAATGACACATCCCTGGATCAATGACACATCTCTGGATTAATGACACATCCCTGGATCAATGACACATCTCTGGATCAATGACACATCCCTGGATCAATGACACATCCCTGGATCAATGACATATCCCTGGATCAATGATACATCCCTGGATCAATGACACATCTCTGGATCAATGACACCACCCTGGATCAATGACACATCTCTAAATCAATGACACATCCCTGGATCAATGACACATCCCTGGATCAATGACACCAGTCTGGATCAATGACACCAGTCTGGATCAATAGATTCTACTAAGTTGTACATTAAAACCACTTCTTACAGTCTTCACTCGTGTTCTTCTTCTGTATCTTCTGTTGTGTTTAATGTGTTTGAATCAGTCTCCTCATCATTCCTCTTTGAAGTGGTCCAGCGGTTGAGACCAACCAACTGTCCTCTGGACACTTTTCCATCTCAACTGCTTAAAAAGTTTTTTCACAAAGTAAACTGTTGTCTGTTGTCAGGGAAAACTTCCGGAATCTTTGACTCCTTTCAAAAGTCAAGACGTTCCTGAGCAGTGGTGACCTTGTTGAAGCCATTCATGATGTCGTTAGTTCCCGCCTCAATTATTGTAATGCTCCTTTTTCTGGTATCAACCAAACTTCACTGCATCATTTGCAGCTTGTTCAGAATGCTGCTGCTCACCTGCTGACAAGTACCTGGAAACACGACCGCTTCATTCCTGTCCTGTGTTCTTTACACTGGCTCCCAGTTCAATGTAGAATCCAATTTAAGCTCCTGTGTGTGTTTTCGGTGCTAAAAACAGCTCTGCTCCTTCAAATCTACATGATGTTTTAAGTTTCTGTGGCAGGACTTTGGATTCAGCAGACCAACACTTGTTATAGGTTCCACAGAGAAGAGTGAAAAAGTGGGGGGATCGATGTTTTGCAGTCGCTGGTCCCAAACTCTGGATCACACTGCCCCGAGTTACGGACCCTCACTGACCTTCCTCTGTTCAAATCCAAACTAAAGACTCACCTGTTCAGAACGGCATTTGGCACATAATAGATGATTTGGAGTGTAAAGTGCTTTGGTCAACTATGGTTGTTTCTAACGTGACATATAAATAAACATTGATTAATTAATACAAAGCAAGTCAAAGAGTCGATCAGAGACACCAACATAATTGTAATGCCATAAATATTGGATATAACTATTGAAAAAGAATAATAAAAATATTATATATTAATAAAAATAATGGAATAAACGTATATGAAGAGGAAAAAAAAGGAAAAAAAACTTAATGCATCATGGGAGATCTGTTAAAAGTCCAGACCTGCAGGATAAATTTGACATTAATCTGAATTTGTTCATAAAAGGAAGTTTTAAGCCTAATATTGGTAGTTATAGAGTGAGTCTGAATCCTGAATCCAAACTGGGAAATGGATGAGAAATTAATAAATAAACACTGTTGCTCACGTTATCATTTTGGAAACTCTGGAATTACAAGTAAACCTGAAACCTGAGAGAAAAATTCCTGTGTTTGATAAAATGTGGAAACATTTGAGGAGAAAAACATACAAGTTCTAATCCTGATTTATGAGGAACTCACAGAAGAGAAGCTTCAATATGAAATAATATGATATAAAATTATCAAAAACAAAATACAAATAAAAATATTGTTTAAAAGAAACTTCCTGAAAGCACATTTGGTGCTGATCATAAACTGCATCATCAGAGTGACTGAAGTCTGTTGGAGTGGGTGAGAACATTTCCATAGAAACACTTTGCATCAGCAGCACCATGCTCCAGTGATCTGGGAGACTTTATAGTCCTGACACTTGAACTCTGGATGACTGACAGCTGTCCTTCATGACAACAGAAGACACAGAAATCCTCCTGATGAAAAACATGACTTTGACCTGCGTCCTCATCTGGACTCTCCTCTGCTGCTGCTTCACAGGTAAAGTCCAGAGAATCCAACTCCTCTCCTCTATGAACATCTGTCCCTCTGAAATGAAGCTGACAAAACCATCAAGCTGTTTTCTGTTTTTGTCTCTGTATCCTCAGAGTCCAGAGGTCAGGTCACAGTGAATCAGCCTAAATCAGTGACTTCTGCTCTTGGAGGCTCCGTCACCATCACATGTAAAACCAGTCAGAACGTTTATGGCTCAGATCGTTTATCCTGGTACCAACAGAGAGATGGAGGAACTCCTAAACTACTCTTTTATTATGCTAGCAGCAGAGCCTCAGGGACACCAAGTCGTTTTACAGGCAGTGGATCAAACTCTGACTTCAGTCTGACCATCAGTGGAGTTCAGGCTGAAGATGCAGCAGTTTATTACTGTCAGAGTTATCACGCCATCAACAGCCAAGCTGTGTTCACACAGTGAAAAACAGTCGTACAAAAACCTCCCTCAGTTAAAACTGAACAGAAACTGAACTGACTGATACACTTCACTGAACACACACACACACACACACACACACACACATACACAACAGAGGGATAATTAAATATGATGACGAAGGAGCAACAGACAAAAAGAAAAGTAGCAGGAAGCAGCATCACCTTGGAGAAGATATCTAACAAATATTAAACTTTATAAAACACAGAATATATAACTTTCACCTTTTACTGCCCATTTAAGGAAAACAAATTGAAAGTAACTCCAAAAATACTAAAAAACATTTAGTGTAAAACACAAAACACCACTGCAGTAAGATTCCATTTAGGACAAGTTAAAATGTTCTTTTCAAATTCTGGTTTTCCTGAAATCTTAGAATAAATAAATGATTGTTGAAGTAATCTGCTGCAGAATGTGAACAGAGGACATTACAGAAGACACTACATGTTAACTCCCATTTAAAAGGCTTCTGGTAATAAATAATCAATGTAGATTATAATCAATACATTTTGTGCTGTTCACTTTAAGAGGCTCTTATTTTGGAAACCGGAAGTGAACTGTTATAGCGCTCACTGGGATTTTCAGGAAGAGGATTTGTTTGGAGCTGTGAATGTGTGGAGGAGCGCTCGGCTCAGGAGCAACACGGAGGCCAGGAGGCGGGAAAGAACTGAAGCACCGACCAACACTGGGGAAGGCACCGGTGGGAAATTGTTTTTGCTTGCTTCTGAAAATAAAGACTAATACTGAGAAGTAATTGTTATAATGTTTTCTTTTGCTGTTTTTCTTATTATTAAGGTTTTCAACCTAGCGACAGATTAGTGACTACACATGGAAACCTATCATCTACCTGTGCAATCAAGTCCAATTGAAGTATTCACTAATAAAGGACGAAAACAAAGAAACTGTCGTCGAGTTGTTCCACTTTACCCCACTGTCGGTCAAGCCATTTTCAAGTTCGGGCAGGCTTGAGTTTGAAGATCCAGGTGTAACTTGACACATTTCATATCCTTCTGAAAATATTCTGATGAAATTGATTGCAGTCTTCAGAAATCACTTTTCTCTCCACTCAAGTTTGTACTGATCACCAAGCAGCTCCACCTTCTTATTCCAGGACGGACACTTCAGTCTCCAGAAGGACCAACATGGTAAAAGCAGAACATCAAACACAAAGTTTTAAAACGTTTGTTCATAAACTACTGACTAACATCATGGAGCGTTTTACTATGCAGTTTTATAAAGTCAATGAAAACACACATCTGTCTACAAATCCTATTGAAAGAATGACTGGATGATGTTCCAGAGAAAACTCCAACAACCCCCAGTTCAATAATGTTGAATAAAATCCAGAATTATGTTCAACCTACTTAAATAACAAGTGCTGTCATAAATAATTGGAAATACAGATGCACTTAGTCTAAAACCAAAGACAGTTAATGACTGAAACTATCAGAGATCCTCAAACGTGTTTGAGCCTTCAAGACTCAGAGCTTTCGTCGTTGAAAGGTCCATGTTACAAACTTCAAATTTAACTGTACATTATGAACAATGATCTATTCCTGTTACCCACTTGTTACCCATTCGTCTTCATAAAAATGTTAGAATTTAACCAGATTTACCTCATTGTTGTTCTGATGTAACAGCAAAATACTAAAAACAAAGATCACTGAGCTTCTTCCCCGTCCAAATAATGATCGTCCGTATGGATGTTGATCAGTTTTCATCATCAGACTCCTGGATCTCAGTCTGCAGGACAGACTGTTTCCATCATATGTATCGCAAGTTGCAGTGTCGGCACATGGCTCAACTGCACATGCCTCACCTGCACATGCCTCAACTGCACATGCCTCACCTTCACATGCCTCAACTGCACATATTTCACCTGCACATGACTCACCTGCACATGCCTCACCTGCACATGCCTCAACTGCACATGCCTCACCTGCACATGCCTCAACTGCACATGCCTCACCTTCACATGCCTTAACTGCACATATTTAAAATACGTTATGTAAAAAAAAACATAGATATGTTACTCTAGATGTTCTCAATCTAAAGTTTGATGTATGTCTTATATAATGGACATCTCATGTTGTTTTATTATTATCAACAACACTCACCATCTCCTGCTGTCAGAGTTTAAAATAAATATACAATAAAAAACTTTTAGACTTGTTGATTCCAAGATTCCCAGAGTTTGTTGATAGGAAGGATTCACGTTTATTTCCGTACAGATGCATCTGGAAATCCCACTGACATGCACAAATGCCGGCATACAGATGAGATCTACACACTTTTGCGTGCACCCCCTTCATGTGTCCATCTTTGTGGATGAGACCACAGTCTCCAAACACCACCACTTTTCTACTCACACAACAACACTCTCACAGCCAAAGGAGATACGTAATAAAACAATAATCCTAATACTCTACCATTTCCCTTTAGTATGTTACTCATTGCTGAGATGAAATATAAATGAAGCTAATAATTTATCATTTTCCTTCAATTCCCCCTTTTGATCTCCTATAAGAGATTGTCTCTTCGTCCACTGCTGAGGTCCTCCTCATCCTTGTTAACTCGTACTTCCAGCAGTTACTCCTGACCTGCTTAGGATTTCCCTGAAAAAGGCGCCATTTCTAACACAGTATAAACAAACCTATTAACCAAAAATCACACATTAGACATTAATACAATGATGAATGTAAAAGAATATCTCTTTCTTCTTTTTATGTCTTGTTTCTTCTTTCTTCCAGACACAGGGGTAGACTACCCTGTGCCTCTACCTGGACCAGGACATTATTCTGCAGTTTTCTCGAGGTCTAGGTTTTATTCCTTTCAGACTGTCCAGTCTGAATCTCATTCCAGGTCCTGCTGGGCTCTTCAGTTGCTGCACACTTTGACCAATGAAAACAGGTGTCGCTCTGCCGTCAACCTGAAGTGCATGTGAGGTCCTTTCCGTCACCTGGACTGGACCTGTCCACCTGGGCTCTGACCACTTTCGTTTGATGACTTTAGGAAGCATCCATTCCATATCAGGAGGTCCTGCTCCCTCCCACCTCCTCTGTTTATCCTGCATCTGTTTTGAGAAACTCGTGACCACAGTTTTTAATTCCTTGAACACAACATCAAAGTCAAAGTCAAGTTTATTGTCAATTCTACTACATGTAAGATACATCTAGCGAATCGAAATTGCGTTACTCTCAAACCCTCGGTGCTACACAATAAATACATTTTAAACACAAAGTGCAAATTAAAAAGAAACAAGTTATGGCATGACGTTGGGTTAAAGTGTACAACAGTTTTTAAAGTGTGTGATGGTCCTGCAGGTGTTCATCTTATCGGTCTGGTTAAAGTGACCTGGTGCAAAGAAGGCGGTCCAGTTCTGCCAAAAGTGCCTGGTGCAGATACTGAGATCAGAGTGAGTGAGGGGGGGGGACAGGGAGGGAAACGGTGGAAGACCGGCGAGAGTGTTCAGCTTCCTGACGGCCTGGTGGATGAAACTGTCCTTCAGTCGGCTGGTTCTGGCCCGGAGGGTCCGCAGCCTCCTCCCTGATGGCAGCAGACTGAAAAGGCTGTGTGACGGGTGGGTGGGGTCTCTCACAATGCTGAGGGCTTTGCGAGTCAGACGGCTGCTGTAAATGTCCTGAAGTGAGGGGAGGGAGACACCAACGATCTTCTCAGCTGCTCTCACGACACGTTGGAGAATCTTGCGACAGGTTGCGGTGCAGCTCCGTACCACGCGGTGATGCAGCTGGTCAGGATGCGGTGCAGCTCCATACCACACGGTGATGCAGCTGGTCAGGATGCTCTCGATGGTGCCTCTGTAGAAGGTGTACCTGATGGGGGCCGGGGCTCTGGCTCTTCACAGTTTGCGGAGGAAGTAGAGACGCTGCTGTGCCTTCTTGGCGAGTGCTGCAGTGTTAACGGTCCAGGAGAGGTCCTCTGAGATGTGGACACCCAGGAACTTGGTGCTGCTCACCCTCTCCACAGCAGCACCGTTGATGGTCAGAGGAGCATGCTGGGTGTTTTGTCTCCTGAAATCGGCAACAATCTCCTTGGTCTTCTCCACGTTCAGGGAGAGATTGTTGTCTGCACCACTCAGCCAGGCAGCTCACTTCGCTCCTGTAGTTTGACTCATCGTTGTTGTTGATGAGACCCACCACAGTCGTGTCGTCCACAAACTTTATGAAGAGGTTGGAGCTGTGCATCGGTGTGCAGTCGTGGGTCAGCAGGGTGAAGAGGAGGGAGCTCAGCACACATCCCTGGGGGGCCCCTGTGTTCAGTGTGATGGTGCTGGATGTGTTGCCGCCGACCCGTACTGCCTGTGGTCTCCCAGTCAGGAAGTCCAACAGCCAGTTGCACATTGAGGTGCTGATCCCCAGCTGGTCCAGTTTGTAAACGAGCTGCTGGGGGATGATGGTGTTGAATGCTGAACTGAAGTCGATGAATAGCATTCTTACATAAGCATTTCTAGTGTCCATATGTGTGAGGGCAGTGGAGATGGCGTCATCAGTGGACCGGTTGGAGCGAAATGCGAACTGGTAGGGGTTCAGAGAGGGGGGGAGGGCAGCCTTGATATGATGCATGACTAGCCGTTCAAAGCACTTCATGATGATGGGAGTCAGTGCAAATGGACGGTAGTTGTTGGAGCAGGAGGGAGATGACTGGTTTGGGACCGGACGGATGTTGGTGGCTTTGAAGCACGTGGGAACCACCGCCTGACTCAGTGACATGTTAAAGATGTCTGTGAAGACATCCGTGAGTTCTCCTGCACAGTCTCTCAGTACACGACCAGGTATGTTGTCAGGACCCGGAGCTTTGCGAGCGTTGATCCTGCTGAGGGATCTCCTCACAGTGTAAATCACTGTTTCTGACATGTGTCCCATTATCAGATCTTACCTTTTCTGGAAACCCATGTCGGGAATGTACGGATTTACCACAAACATTATCACTGACTTACCATCCTCCTTTCTGGTGGGACATGCCTCTGGCCATCCCGTGAAACTGTCCACACATCAATACATACCTGTATTCTTTCACTGGAGTAATCATATCTGTGTAATCAATGATTATTTCATGTCCCGCTCTTGTCTGGATGGGAAAAATTCCCTTTTACTGGTTTTACAGTGGGTCTTGGATTATACTGAGTACAGATCCTACACATTTTCACATAGTTCTTTGTGATGTCATCCAGGAAAAGATGCCACCAGTGATAAAAGTTTCTATCCATCTGTGCTGCTCCTACATGACAACAGAAAACACAGAAATCCTCCTGATGACAAACACTTTATTCAGATTTCATTATTAACATCCAAAACACCAGTTGATCCAACAATCTCTCCACAAGATCCATTTATCAGTTGCTGTGGAGCTTCAGTCACGTCAACTGATCTTCTCAGCAGATGGAGGTGAATTTTATGCTTTTTTGGAAAATATTATTTTAAATTTAAGTTTATTTATTTATTTATTTATTTTACTTTCGATAAATAGATGTGAATAAAATGGTGGCCTAGTGGTTACAGTGGTGAGCTTGGGCGTAGAGGAAGTGGAGGACCCAGGTTCAAGCCCAGGGCTTCCCACAAGGCCCTTAACTCCCAATTTCTCCCCTGGCTGCTGCTGGCAGCCCACTCCTCACTAGTGAAACTAGTTGATGGGTTGAAAGCAGAGGTCCAATTTCGGTGTGCATCGTACATACGTGGTGTGCAGGATGTCCATACTGACAAGAATGGTAAAGAAAAATGTATCAAATGTGGATTTTCATGTATGTTGGTGAAACGTTTACGATGGATCTGAATGAATCAAGTAATTTACCTGAGATCATTAACTGTGTTCCTTTATGACTCATAACAGCTTCACCTGCTGACATCTCCACATTTCAAATGATCCAAAACTATAAATCTGGATTTATATTTACATGATTGTCAGTTTTTACATTCAACAATAAATAATTAAATCTATAAAACTCTCAACAGCGAAGATTAAACAGTGTGATATGATGACAACAGTTTCAACTGACTGACTGTATTTTAAGAATATTTGTTTTACAACTGAAGAACATCAATTCAAACCAACAGGCACTTGTATTGTTGCTTCATTTTTATTAAAGATCCAGAAATCCATGAAGGTTTGATCTTACACACTGAAAAATAACAACTAATCTTAAAACATGTAGAGAAACACAGTCAGATGAGTTTGTATTGAAGCACAAGTATGACTTTATTGTTTGAAATGATTAAATCCATGAACAAAACAACAAGTATGAAACATGATTGTTGAAACATTTAATGAGAAACACAAAAGAGCAGATTGACAGAAACAGAAGACCAGTCTGAGAGTCCCAGTGAGTCAGGTCAGGACTGAGAGCACTGGTCTCTCCTCAGAGTCTCTGAGACTGGGGTCTGGGAGCCCTGGGTGGCCTCACAGGTCACAGAGACCGCCTTGGTCCACTGGTCTGCAGGGAGTCTGAGGGTGCTGCTCCAGCTGTAGTGGCCGTCCTCCTGCAGCAGCCCGGGGCTCCTGCTCTCCTCCCAGCTGCTGCTGCTGCTGCTGCCCACCACCTTCCAGGACAGACTCCAGTCTGAGGGGAAGCCCTTGTTGGCCAGACACATGAGTGTGGCCTTCCCCTGCTGCAGCTCCCCACTGGACAGTACTGTCAGGGAGGGGGGGACTCGGCCCACTGCAGAGAGAGAAGACATGATACAGTCGAGATGAAAAGTCCACCTCAGTGTTTCACTTCCCTTTCTTATGTCAGTAACCATGACAACAGACAGGCATCGCTGCTGAACCGCAGCAACAGACAGGTTTCAGAACTGAAGATAAAACTGTCAGAACATTTCATTCTTTACATGTTTTTCTGCTTTCTTTTTAGTACAAATCTAAAAAAGTACTTAAAATCTAAACATACTTCTAAAACCTGTATAAAAAAAAAACTTAAATTCAAAATGTAACAATATCTCATTCATGGCTTGATGTGATGGTATGATGGTTGTTGACTCACTCAGGTGTCTCACTATTTTAAATGTGCGTTTTAATAACAGTAACACCAAAACCTGTCATTCTGATAGCTAAATAACTTTTATAATTATTAAAATGTATTACGAACATTTTCTCCTTAAATAAAAATACTGTTAACCACTGAACTACTTTTAAAACTACATATTAAACTCATCAAAACAATGAAAGTCAGAAACCTCATGTACATATTTAACACTGACATTTAGATAGATTTAACAGGACTAAGTTAAATTAAAACTTTGTTTTAAAAAAACACATTTTAAACTGGATTGTGAAAGTAACGCAAATATTTCCTAAAAACAACATGATGAACTTTAAGTTATTCAACAGTTTGAAATGTAAACTTCTCCTGATAACAAATTACTGCATTTTTTGCTAAATTACAAGTGTATCATTGAATGTTTTAGTAATGTCTACTGTTATGAAATAAGATAAATAATAGATAAAAACTTGAGGTCGTTAAATGAATCAGAAATACTTACAGTTAACTTCCAGTCTGGTTCCTCCACCAAAAGTCCACCACAGTGACACAAACTGATTAAACAGTCGTACAAAAACCTCTGACTGCAGAGACACGCTCTCTGACCCTGAAACAAACATGTCATATTTGTCTACAGTCACTGGATAAAATCACAAAATGAAAATATAAATGTCACACATTTCCAAACTCATTTCTTTTGTAGGCAAGATTTTTTTTAATTAAATCTTTCTTTACTTTTGACAGAAATAACCAGTTATATTGGAAAAACGTGCCAAAGTTTACGACTTCATATTCTTATGTGTAACAAAGTAAAACTCAAATACCAGCTGGATTTCATTCATTAGTCTTATATATATAGTTTAAAGTAAACGTCAGGAAACTTTAGTGACAAATGGAAATAAGTGGAGATGGATGGACGGAAGGACGGACGGACAGATGGATAGATGGATGGATGGATCTGTACTGACAATCTTTCCTTCTTCCAACAAATTGACAACAAATTAATCAACATTATAAAAAACATGTCCTGAAGAGTTTCTCTTATTTAAATTAGTTCAGAATTCTGTTTTCAAACTTGAAAACTTCTGGATAGTGCAGAAAACATATTGATCTATTGATAAAAACATCATCAGGTTATTTTGAAATGCCTGTTGGAGTGGGTGAGAACATTTCCATAGAAACACTTTGCATCAGCAGCACCATGCTCCAGTGATCTGGGAGACTTTATAGTCCTGACACTTGAACTCTGGATGACTGACAGCTGTCCTTCATGACAACAGAAGACACAGAAATCCTCCTGATGAAAAACATGACTTTGACCTGCGTCCTCATCTGGACTCTCCTCTGCTGCTGCTTCACAGGTAAAGTCCAGAGAATCCAACTCCTCTCCTCTATGAACATCTGTCCCTCTGAAATGAAGCTGACAAAACCATCAAGCTGTTTTCTGTTTTTGTCTCTGTATCCTCAGAGTCCAGAGGTCAGGTCACAGTGATTCAGCCTGGATCAGTGACTTCTGCTCCGGGAGGCTCCGTCACCATCACATGTAAAACCAGTCAGGATGTTTATTTTGGTGGAACATATCACTACTTATCCTGGTACCAACAGAGAGATGGAGGAACTCCTAAACTAGTCATTTATTTTGCTAGCAACAGAGCATCAGATACACCAAGTCGTTTTACAGGCAGTGGATTAAACTCTGACTTCAGTCTGACCATCAGTGGAGTTCAGGCTGAAGATGCAGCAGTTTATTACTGTCAGAGTTTTCACATCATCAACAGTCAGTGGTTGTTCACACAGTGAAAAACAGTCGTACAAAAACCTCCCTCAGTCAGACTGAACAGAAACTGAACTGACTGATACACTTCACTGAACACACACACACACACAAACACACACACACACACACACACACACACACACACACACACACACACACACACACACACACACACACACACACACACACACACACACACACAATCACACACACAATCACACACAACAGAGGGATAATTAAATATGATGATGAAGGAGCAAGAGACAAAAGGAAAAGTAGCAGGAAGCAGCATCACCTCTGAGCAAAAATTTAACAAATATTAAACTTCGTAAAACACAGAATATATAACTTTCATCTTTTACAGCCCATTTAAGGAAAACAAATTGATAGTAACTCCAAAAATGCTTTTCACATTTAGTTTAAAACACAAAACACCACTGCAAGTTAAAATTTTCTTTTCAAATTCTGGTTTTCCTGAAATCTTAGAAATAATAAATAAATAAATAAACAAATAAATAAACAAACAAATAAATAAATAAATAAATAAATAAATAAATAAATAAATAAATAAATAAATAAATAAATAAATAAATAAATAAATAAATAAATAAATAAATAAATAAATAAATAAATAAATAAATAAATAAATGATTGTTGAAGTAATCTGCTGCAGAATGTGAACAGAGTAAATTACAGAAGACACTACATGTACTAGTGGTTACAGTGGTGGGCTTGGGCGTGGAGGACCCAGGTTCAAGCCCAAGGCTTCCCACAATGGTAAAGCACTGGGGGCCCCTGAGCAAGACCCTTAAGCCCCACTCACTAGTGAAACTAGTTGATGGGTTAAAAGCAGAGACTAATTTTGGTGTGCATCGTACATACAGCGTGTGCACAATGTCCATACTGACGAGAATGATCAGAAATCACATTTCTGTCCACTCAAGTTCGTACTGATCACCAAGCAGCTCCACTCTCTTATTCCAGGACGGACACTTCAGTCTCCAGAAGGACCAACATGGTAAAAGCTGAACATCAAACACAAAGTTTTAAACCCTTTGTTCATAAACTACTGACTAACATCATGGAGGGTTTTACTATGCAGTTTTATAAAGTCAATGAAAACACACATCTGTCTACAAATCCTATTGAAAGAATGACTGGATGATGTTCCAGAGAAAACTCCAACAACCCCCCAGTTCAATAATGTTGAATAAAATCCAGAATTATGTTCAACCTACTTAAATAACAAGTGCTGTCATAAATAATTGGAAATACAGATGCACTTAGTCTAAAACCAAAGACAGTTAATGACTGAAACTATCAGAGATCCTCAAACGTGTTTGAGCCTTCAAGACTCAGAGCTTCTGTCGTTGAAAGGTCCATGTTACAAACTTCAAATTTAACTGTACATTATGAACAATGATCTATTCCTGTTACCCACTTGTTACCCATTCGTCTTCATAAAAATGTTAGAATTTAACCAGATGTAGTGGAAATTTTATATTACAGCCCTTACTTTCTTTGTAATTCTTTGGATGGAGCTTCACCTTTGACCAACTCGCTCTACATGAGGAAGCAGACTTTCCCCCCTCCCCACACACCCCTTCACATCCTGACTCCAGCCTGATAAATGACACCTTTTCTGTGCTAGTGGCGACGTGAACAAAAGAACGTCGTCACAAGAACTGCCGGTCAGAAGACACAAATCTATTGTAAAATGCATATCTCTTTGTCACGACACAGGTATGCCCAGACGTGGAGCATATGCTCCTTTGTCATGGAATGTGTGCGCTCCGGACGCGGAGCAAACCCCCTTTGTCATGGAATGTGTGCGCCCTCACTGTAAAGCGCAAGCGCCTTTTTAATGTATATGCCTTTGTCCGGAAATTCATGTTTTCTGTATAAAAGACGCCTCCCTTCATTTAGCGGCATGACTCCACAGACCCCTCCGCTCGTGTTATTCCCGGTTGATTTCAAATAAATGAGTGTACGAAGACAGTAGACTTTTGCTCATTCTTCCACCGACTATTTTTTCCACGACACCAGATTTACCTCATTGTTGTTCTGATGTAACAGCAAAATACTAAAAACAAAGATCACTGAGCTTCTTCCACGTGTTGATCAGTTTTCATCATCAGACTCCTGGATCTCAGTCTGCAGGACAAACTGTTTTCCATCACATGTATCGCAAGTTGCAGTGTCGGCACATGCCTCACCTGCACATGCCTCTCCTGCACATGCCTCAACTGCACATGCCTCACCTGCACATGCCTCACCTGCACATGCCTCACCTGCACATGCCTCAACTGCACATGCCTCACCTGCACATGCCTCACCTGCACATGCCTCAACTGCACATGCCTCACCTGCACATGCCTCACCTGCACATGCCTCAACTGCACATGCCTCAACTGCACATGCCTCAACTGCACATGCCTCAACTGCACATATTTTAAATAAGTTATGTGAAAAAAACATAGATATGTTACTCTAGATGTTCTCAATCTAAAGTTTGATGTATGTCTTATATAATGGACATCTCATGTTGTTTTATAATTATCAACAACACTCACCATCTCCTGCTGTCAGAGTTTAAAATAAATAAACAATAAAAAACTTTTAGACTTGTTGATTCCAAGATTCCCAGAGTCCGTTGATAGGAAGGATTCACGTTTATTTCCGTACGGATGCATCTGGAAATCCAATTGACATCTGAGATCTAAACACTTTTGCGTGCACCCCCTTTTTATACAATCCTGAGTTAATGCAAGTCCGTTTCCTGCCCTTTTTACAACAGTTTGTAACGTATCTCCTTCAGACTAAAACCTTCTGCTTAAGGCTACACCCTGTTCATTACTGCACACCATAAAGCCTTTGTCTCTGCTCGTACCACTAAGTGACCAGTCCTCCTAATCAAAGGTGTTCCTTAACCCCATGTACTCTGGTCAGCATGTTTCTTATCATCTGCCCATCTTTGTGGATGAGACCACAGTCTCCAAACACCACCACTTTACTACTCACACAACAACACTCTCACAGCCAAAGGAGATACGTAATAAAACAATAAACCTAATACTCTAACAGTTCCCTTTAGTATGTTACTCATTGCTGAGATGAAATATAAATGAAGCTAATAATTTATCATTTTCCTTCAATTCCCCCTTTTGATCTCCTATAAGAGATCGTCTCTTCGTCCACTGCTGAGGTCATCCTCATTCTTGTTAACTCGTACTTCAAGCAGTTACTCCTGACCTACTTAGGATTTCCCTGAAAAAGGCACCATTTCTAACACAGTAAAAAACAACCCTATTAACCAAAAATCACACATTAGACATTAATACAATGATGAATGTAAAAGAATATATCTTTTTTCTTTTGATGTCTTCTTTGTTCTTTCCGCCTGACTAAGTGACATGTTAAAGATGTCTGTGAAGACATCCGTGAGTTCTCCTGCACAGTGTCTCAGTACACGACCAGGTATGGTGTCAGGACCCGGTTATTTGCGAGCGTTGATCCTGCTGAGGGATTTTCTCACACTGTAAATCACTGTTTCTGACATGTGTCCGGCGGGCGACGTCGAAGCAAATTTGAAGCTGCTGGCAAAGAGTAATCGTAAATACAGTAAAGTTATCATCCATGTCGGCGCTAATGACACCCGGCTACGCCAGTCGGAGGTCATTAAAATTAATATTGTGTCGGCGTGTAACTACGCCAAAACCATGTCGGACTCCGTAGTTTTCTCTGGTCCCCTCCCCAATCTGACCGGTGATGACATGTTTAGCCGCATGTTGTCGCTCCGTCGCTGGTTGTCTCGGTGGTGTTCAGAACGTGGCCTTTATTGACAATTGGAAGACGTTTTGGGGAAAGCCTGGTCTGCTTAGAAGAGACGGCATTCATCCCACCCGGGATGGTGCAGCTCTTATCTCTAGAAATCTGGCTGATATTATTAGATCCTCCCCCTGACAATCCAGGGTCCAGGCCGGGGTGCAGAGCTGCAGTCTTACACGCTTCTCTGCTGCTTCTCGAGGACTATTGCCTGCCAATAAAAAGGTAGAAGTAATTGATGTAATTGAGATTCTAACGAGGTGCCAAGTAAAATAGATTTAGTATCGATTCCCCGTCCTCCAAATGTTCACCAAGCGCGACGTAATAGAGGCGTTAACCAAAATAACCTCGTAAAAATAAAAATAAATATGCATTTAGTACGAACTAAAGACCAAACAATTAGATGCGTATTACTAAATATACGATCTTTAAGCTCCAAGTCTCTATTAGTACACAATCTAATTACTGAGACCCGGAGTGACATTTTCTGCTTAACAGAAACGTGGCTCCAAGAGGAAGAGTTTGTTAGATTAAATGAATCGACGCCGTCCAGTTACTTTAATTATCATATTCCTCGAATCACAGGTCGAGGTGGAGGAGTAGCGGCGATCTACGACTCCAGTCTTACAATAAAATCCAAACCTAAATGCGATCATAATACGTTTGAAAGCCTCACGCTTAGCTTAAAACTGCCGAGCTGGAAATCAGAGAAGCCAGTTTTGTTAGTGGTAGTTTACCGGCCTCCTGCTGGAGTATATCTCGAGTTTCTGTCTGAGTTCTCAGATTTCTTATCTAGTTTATTGATCAGTACAGATAAAGTCATCATAGTGGGCGACTTTAACATTCATATGGATGTTGACAACGACAGTCTTAAGTTGGGTTTTGATTCTCTTCTAGAATCGATGGGGATTTTACAAAAAGTTAACGAACCGACGCATTGTCTTAATCATACTCTTGATCTGGTCCTCGTCTACGGTGTAGAACTTGATAATCTGTTAGTGTCACATGTAAACTCCCTCCTATCCGACCACTATTTAATAACGTTTGAATTCAACATTGTCAACGTTACGCATAATAGGAGGAATTACTTTAGCAGGTGTCTATCCGATAAAGCTATTACTAAATTTAGGGAGGCCATTGCTCTTCATCTTCTTACAGTGGAACATAGTGAAGCAGTTGAGGGCTGTGACCTCGGTTCTACCCCTGCAGACGTTGATTTCCTTGTCGGTAGCACTGCAGATGTGTTGCACTCAGCTTTAGATGTAGTTGCTCCTTTGAGAAAGAGGGTCTCTAACCATAGGAGCTTAACTCCCTGGTTTAACTCACATATTCGTATGTTAAAACAGAAAGTGCGTAAAATTGAAAGAAAGTGGTACTCTAGTAGGTCTGTAGATATTTATTATGCATGGAAAGATAGTCTAATAGTATATAAAAAAGCGCTTCGCAAAGCTAGAACAGCCTATTATTCAGTGTTAATAGAGGATAATAAAAATAACCCACGTTTTCTGTTCAGTACTGTAGCCAGGTTGACAAAGAGCCACAACTCTGTTGAGCCGTGCATCCCTGCAGCTCTCAGTAGTGAAGACTTTATGAGCTTCTTTAGCAATAAAATTGTCAGAATTAGAGAGGAAATCGGCCAGGCCCTCCCGGCAGTGGCTGTGGGCATTTCTTCAACCTCTGCGACTCCCTTATGCTCTGACCTGACTCTAGACAGTTTTGTTCCTGTTGATCTCTCTGAGCTGACCTCAGTCGTCAAAGGATCTAAATCATCCATGTGTCTGTTAGACCCAATCATACTCGACTACTTAAAAATGTTTTCTCTCTTATTGGACCGACAATACTGAAACAGATCAACTTGTCCCTAGTCTTAGGATATGTGCCACAGGCTTTTAAAGTCGCAGTAATCAAACCATTACTTAAAAAACCCTCTCTTGACCCAGACATTTTAGCTAACTATAGACCAATTTCCAACCTTCCATTTATCTCTAAAATTCTGGAAAGGGTAGTTGCAAGCCCGCTGTGTGACCATTTGTATAGAAATGATCTATTTGAAATTTTTCAGTCAGGGTTCAGAATGCATCATAGCACAGAAACAGCACTGGTTCGAGTCTCGAATGACCTTCTTATGGCCTCAGATAATGGGTTAGTGTCCATACTGGTTCTGCTGGACCTCAGCGCTGCTTTTGATACTATAGATCACAGCATTTTACTGCAGAGGCTAGAGTATGTTGTTGGGATTAAAGGGATAGCTCTAGATTGGTTTAAATCATATCTGTCTGATAGATTCCAGTTTGTTCATGTTCATGAGGTTTCTTCCATACAGACAAGGGTCTGCTATGGTGTCCCGCAGGGTTCAGTGCTAGGGCCAATCCTGTTCAGTTTATACATGCAGCCCTTGGGAAGTATTATCCGGAACCACGGCATTAATTTTCATTGTTATGCTGATGATACGCAGCTGTATCTGTCTATGAAGCCAGATGAAACAGAACCATTAGACGAACCTCAGATGTGTATTAAGGACATCAAGGACTGGATGTCCAGAAATTTTTTGCTACTAAATTCTGATAAAACAGAAGTTGTTGTTTGTGGTCCCAAACAGCTTAGGAAGGGATTAGATGGTCTTGCGATGGCCTCCAGTAAAACTGTGCGAAAAATTGGCGTTATATTCGATCAGGATTTGTCATTTAAACAGCATATTAATCAGGTTTGTAAAACTGCGTTTTTCCACCTCCGTAATATCGCAAAGATTAGACTAATTAGACTAATTAGACTAATTAGACTAATCTTTGCGAAAAACTAATTCATGCGTTCGTATCTTCTAGACTAGATTACTGTAACGTGTTGTTGGCTGGATGTCCAAGTAATTCTCTGAACAGCCTCCAGCTGATCCAAAATGCAGCAGTGCGAGTGCTGACAGGAATCAACAAGAGAGAACACGTCTCTCCAGTTTTAGCTTCCCTCCATTGGCTCCCCGTAAAATTTAGAATCCAATTCAAAATTTTATTACTGGCATATAAAGTTCAAAATGGCCTAGCGCCGCGATATTTGCAAGACCTGATAGCACCGTACGTTCCTAATAGAGCTCTCCGTTCTCAGGGTGCAGGTTTACTCGTAGTTCCTAGAGTATTGAAATGTAGATTTGGAGGACGGGCTTTCTGTTATCAGGCACCATTACTCTGGAACCAACTTCCAGTTTGGGTTAAGGAGGCTGATACCACCTCCACCTTTAAAACTAAACTTAAAACATTTCTGTTTAATAAAGCATATAGTTAGTGTATATTTAGTAACCTTAATGTGTCAGGGCCAGTAGTCAAAGCTGCAGCTGCAGGACCAGACTAGCGCAGCTCATTTTAAACATAGCTTCGGTGTAGATATGCTGCTATAGGCCTCTGCTGCAGGGGGGCACCAACATGATCCACTGAGTGGTGCCTTTCACCTTCTCTGTTTCTCTTTGTCTTCTCTGTCTCTTCTTCACCTCAACCCTCATTTATTAACAATATCCCATAAACTTAATTGTGGTCCATTGTTCTTGTAGTTTTTTGTGCCTGTCTGGCCCTTCTTTTCCTCTTCTGTGCATGTCCTGTGGACCAGAGCCTCAGGAGCTGCTTGCTGACCTGCAGTTCCACCTCTGACCATCCCAGTGTCTGCCTTCACCTGTCTGTGTGGATGTCTGTTGGATACTTGCTGACATCCCGACCTGCAGTCATCATCCCCTTGGATCACTGTCTATCCTTATATTACCCATATACACAGAAGTCTAATTGGACTACCAATGATAGTTACTATTGTATCTTGTCTTGTATCTTTGACGGTGTCTCTATGTCTCTATTCTTTCTTATTTCTTGCTCTACCCGGCTGGCCTTCGGCAGGAGGGTCCCCCCTCATGAGCCAGGTCCTGCTCAAGGTCTCTTCACTCTTAAAGGGGAGTTTTTCCTTGCCACTGTTTGGCTTAAGGTTTTTCTTCCACTAGGGGAGTTTTTACCTGCCGTTGTTTATAATTGCTCGGGGGTCATGTTCTGGGTCTCTGGAAAGCGCCTAGAGACAACTTGTGTTGTAATAGACGCTATATAAATAAAATTGAATTGAATTGAATTGAATTGTCCCATTATCAGATCTTACCTTTTCTGGAAACCCATGTCGGGAATGTACGGATTTACCACAAACATTATCACTGACTTACCATCCTCCTTTCTGGTGGGACATGCCTCTGGCCATCCGGTGAAACTGTCCACACATCAATACATACCTGTGTCCTTTCACTGGAGTAATCACATCTGTGTAATCAATGATTATTTCCTGTCCCGCTCTTGTCTGGATGGGAAAAAATCCCATTTACTGTTTTTACAGTGGGTCTTGTAATATACTGAGTACAGATCTTACACACTTACTTGGTGATGTCTTCCAGGATAAGATACCACCAGTGATGAAAGTTTCTAGTCATGTGTGCTGCTCCTACATGACAACAGAAAACACAGAAATCCTCCTGATGACAAACACTTAATTCAGATTTCATTATTAACATCCAAAACACCAGTTGATCAAACAATCTCCACACAAGATCCATTTATCAGCAGATGGAGGTGAATTTTATGCTTTTTTGGAAAATATTATTTTAAAATTCAGTTTATTTATTTATTTATTTTACAGTGGTGAGCTTGGGCGTGGAGGAAGTGGAGGACCCAGGTTCAAGCCCAGGGCTTCCCACAATGGTAAATCACTGGGGGCCCCTGAGCAAGGCCCTTAACTCCCAATTTCTCCCCGGGCACTGGTGCTGGTAGCCCACTGCTCACTAGTGAAACTAGTTGATGGGTTAAAAGCAGAGGTCCAATTTCGGTGTGCATCGTACATACGTGGTGTGCACGATGTCCATACTGACAAGAATGGTAATGAAAAATGTATCAAATGTTTTATCTTTATTAAAGATTGTCCGATAATAAATAAAGATTAATCTTTATTAAAGATTCAGAAATCCATGAAGGTTTGATCTTACACACAGAAAAATAACAACTAATCTTAAAACATGTAGAGAAAAACAGTCAGATGAATTTGTATTTAGCACAAGTATGACTTTATTGTTTGAAATGATTAAATCCATAAACAAAACAACAAGTATGAAACATTAAATGAGAAACAGAAAAGAGCAGATTGACAGAAACAGAAGACTAAAACCAGTCTGAGAGTCCCAGTGAGTCAGGTCAGGACTGGGAGCACTGGTCTCTCCTCAGAGTCTCTGAGACTGGGGTCTGGGAGCCCTGGGTGGCCTCACAGGTCACAGAGACCGCCTTGGTCCACTGGTCTGCAGGGAGTCTGAGGGTGCTGCTCCAGCTGTAGTGGCCGTCCTCCTGCAGCAGCCCGGGGCTCCTGCTCTCCTCCCAGCTGCTGCTGCTGCTGCTGCCCACCACCTTCCAGGACAGACTCCAGTCTGAGGGGAAGCCCTTGTTGGCCAGACACATGAGTGTGGCCTTCCCCTGCTGCAGCTCCCCACTGGACAGTACTGTCAGGGAGGGACGGACATCACCTAGGAGACACCAATCAGTTTAGAGGACAGGAACCACACAGCTGTCAATCAAACAACTAGACACTAGGACATCATAAGTGGGAGAAAGATGACTTTTTCATCTCCCTTCGAGAAGTTTCTGTCAGATGTTTTTCTGCTCCATCAGTCACTCATTCACACATTGTTTCACTTCCTTTCAGAAACTTTTCATGCAGATCAACACGGAGAATCATGATGTTGTTTCAACTGATATATGTCAAGTTAGAAAGTGCATAAACCTCAATCTACAAACTCCAATTTACTTTTAAAGTATTTCACAGAAAACTAAGCAATGTTACAATGAAGTGAAACAAAAGTGAACAAAAAACAGAGATTCAAGGTTTCCAAAATCTTTATCGGTTCATTTTATCTTTAATCTAATTGTATATGAAGACTGAATTTCATTTTATCACTGAACTATTTTATTTTACATCTGATAACTTTGTGAAACTTTAAACTTCACCTTGTCTTTACATTAAATGCTTAAAAAATATGTTTCCACATGATATTTTTACTGAATATTTTAAATTGAGTTCTGACTTACACTACCAGACATTAAATAAACTCTAGTTATCGGAAAACACGACAATTACTGTTAAAATTGATAACAAAAGACTAGAGAATAAATGTTGAAGGTCAGTAACAATATTCCTTTGTATTTAAATACAATTTGAACTTACTTCCAACATCCAGTCTGGTTCCTCCACCAAAAGTCAACCACAGTGAAACAAACGTATTGAACCGCCGTACAAAAACCTCTGACTGCAGAGAGACTCGCTCTCTGACTCTGCTACACTCAACTAAAGCTAGAAACTTTAAAAACTGAACAAATTATAACGAATAAAAGATACTTTTTTAATTCCATTTAGTCCATCATCATATGTGATATTTCCTTCTAAAGAAATAGAAAACAAAACTTTGTATCTACATTCAGAAAAACAAAATCTCCATAAACAACAAACCAGCAAAAAAACACATAATGGATCCTTGAGAGAAGAGGTAAAAGGAGAAAATACAATGTTCTAAAATAAAGCATTTTTAAATATAAACTTACTTCCAAACTCCAGTCTGGTTCCTCCACCAAACGTGTACCACAGTGATTGAAACTGATTAAAGCGTCGTACAAAAACCTCTGACTGCAGAGACACGCTCTCTGACCCTGACACAAACAAACTCTACAAAACATTTTTGTCTACCTTTATAAACTGATATAAAAATGTCAAAACAAAAGTGTAATTCATCAAAAAACTTAAATGTTCAATTTTCTTTGTAAGATTATTTCAGTTTTAAAATGATTATGAAGTTTAGATCTTCCGACTATGATCATTTGATTTTAAGTTTCAGATTAGTTAATAAAATAATCTTTTCCTGGACTTTAGTCTCAACATTTTTATCAACAATAATGATGAGCTCTTAAACTGCAGCATAGAGGACTTAAAAAAAATCACTTTTCCAAATAATGGTTACTACATAAAAGTTAGAGAAATGTATGAAGTATTGTATTTAATAATAACTAGTAATATTATTTGTTTCTAATGACACAAACCAAAAATCTGGATTGAAATGATTTAGAAATAAATCTTAGAGTTGCACCAAATACAGCAAACATGTGAAACTGTGAACATAATAGTATTCATCTAAAACAATGTTGCATCACTAAAACAGAAAATCAGAAGCAAACTATTGATCGGTTTCTGTTACGGATGGGAATCGAGTAGCCACCAGTAGTTCAATTCCATGGAATCATTCATCCACCTGCCAAATGATCCCGTTTATAGGTTCTGCCTTCGCGCGATGTCGTCATGTACACGCTTCATATTTGGGCTCAGAATGTTTCCAACATGTCACATGACCCATTGGTTTCTGTCAATTACAGCTGCTCCCACCAAAATATCTTCAGAGCTGCCGTCAGACCTTTACAGCAGGATATACCGTTTAACGTCTTGACCCCACCGTGAAATAATAAAATACCATTGTGTTTACCCAACGCTGGGTTCGTACAATTAGATGGTTGCTATAAACTCTCCTGATGTGGTGCAAAAAATTCACCCATGTCAGAGTTGTCATGGATGTGAAATCAACCAGGGTGAACCAGGCTGTAAATAGGTTTATTTCTGCTCTAAAGTTGGACATTTTAATACGGAGGTCAATAGAGTTTGGAGCCAGCCCCTATCTGTCAGTCGAGGAACTGCAGCTGAACTTAGTTCTGCATAAGCTTCAATGCAGAAGAGAGATGGTTGGCTCTTGGTTGCAACACGTGCAGAGGTTTGATCACATCAAGGGGGGAAATACCTCCAACACACCAAGATATTTTCTGCACAAAATCTGTTAGTGTGCTAAAGTTGATCATTGAGATTGTATTTTATGTCACAGTGTTCCTATTTTTCAGCTTAAGCCAGATTTGATTTAGTTGAGTGAAAATTATTGTTGCATACTTAAATTTAAAGTGTTAATGCAACCAAAGTCATTTGTACTATTTGCCTGAATGAAAATCAATAAAAGAACCAATTAGGAACCGAATTAATGAGAATATTGATAAAAGAACCAGAATTGGTAAATTCTTAACAAGTTCCATTCCTAGTCACTGTATGACTTTACTACCAGAACATACATTATCTTCTACTTACATGTTTTTAAGCTTGAAGAGTAAAGATCTCAGCAATGAGGAGGAAACATCATGACATGTTGAGGCAGCTGCAGACTGACTGAGTGTTTGCATATGTGTCCTTCCTCTCTGCTTCCAGCTGTTAAGAGGTCAGTGTTGATCAGCGACTGTCCACAACTGTAACATCCACTGACACACCAGCAGCACAATGACGATGTCGTTGACTCTGATGATGACCATCCTCGGACTCCTCGTTCAAGGTGAGAAAAATTAAATTCTTCTCAGCACTTCAGGATGCATCCAGGTTCACTATGATGGAGAAACACTGAAACAAAAAGAGTTGAGCTTATTCCATCTGTTCTCCTAATAAAATAATCCTTTTCTGTGTGGATTTGTTCATCTTTCTTCAAACAACATCAGTCTCAATGACTCTTCTCATCTTTTTCATATTTTCAGGTTCATCAGGAGAAATCATCCTGACTCAGGCTCTTGGATCTCAGTCTGCTGTTGCAGGACAGACTGTCTCCATCACATGTAAATCCAGCACACATATTGGTGATGACATTAACTGGTATCTCCAGAAACCTGGAGAAGCTCCAAAACTTCTGATAGCTGATACGACATTTCGACAGTCTGGAGTTTCTGACCGTTTTAGTGCAAACGCACATCAGACTGACTTCACTCTGACAATAAGAGAAGTTCAGGCTGCAGATGCAGGAGTTTATTACTGTCAGCAGCATAACAGCTTCCCGTTCACACTGTGATACAACGTTGCACAAAAACCTCAAACCTGAAGAGGAACTGGTCTGAGCCAAACAGCTGCAGGAGAAATAAAAATCAAAGAGTTAGAAACCAACATTTGTCACAAACTACTGTAACATAGAAAGAGAATGAAATACTGAAGTTAATAATAGATTCTTAGATTCTGTTTGATTTATTTTAGCTTCAGTAGATGAGATTTTAGGGAAAATATAATCCTGTTTAACATGTCTGAAGAAGAAGTAAAAAGTATTTAATCCTACATTTTACTTACACTTTACATTCAGCCGGTTTTAATAATCTTATGAAATTATGAAGAAAAACACACTCACACACACACATACACACATTCAAAGTAATGTATATCAAAGCAGGTGTCTCAATATTTTCATCTAACTATGTTTCTGTTAAGAAACGTCAAGTTTTTGCCCAGTAATGAAATCATTGATTAAAGAAGTGTTTTTCCTGACAGAGATCTGATGTGCAACAGAACCAGTTCAAGTGACTTATGAACTGGTTTTGGGGAAAGTTGTGACTGACAAGGAATAAGTGTTAATGCTTGTATTTGTTTTCATTTACAAACTCACAGTCACAAACTGTATTAAATAAGATTTAATTTGATTTAATACATGTTTAAATATTATTTGATAGACAGAAACTTTGTTTGTCTAATTTTATTCATCTCTAGAAATAGTTATTCAATTTAAACACTCACCTAAACAGCTTTTTAAAATATTGTTTTTACAGATTTTAAATATGCATTGCCATCAGTATATTAGTTTTAAGTATATATAGTGTAATATGAATATAGTGTGACATATTTTTATGACATGTATAACATTTCACATTCACATCAGCAACCTCAAAATTATTAATTTCAATAAACCATCATCAGTTTAATCTAAGCGACATTTCTGTGGTTCTGTTCATCACAACAGAAGGCTTCTACCCAAGAAAAAATCTTTTTTTTAGATAACAGCACTTTGACGTTACTTATAATATTTATTCTTTCTTTGTGATTGTCTGAGAACTGGAAAGAAATATTTTATGACGATGCTTCATTCTGGGTTTTTAAATGATATGTTTAGTCTTGCTTCTGTAACATTTCTGCAGAACTGTGAATATAGATTTTCATATATTTTATTGAATCTTGATTTTCATGTATTAATTTCATACGATACAGAAGAAATGTTCATTAAAACTGAACTGAACCATCATGACATGTCGGAGGCAGCTGCAGACTGACTGAGTGTTTGCATATGTGTCCTGCCTCTCTGCTTCCAGCTGTTAAGAGGTCAGTGTTGATCAGCGACTGTCCACAACTGTAACATCCACTGACACACCAGCAGCACAATGACGATGTCGTTGACTCTGATGATGACCGTCCTCGGACTCCTCGTTCAAGGTGAGTCTGTCTTCTGAACCCTGAAGGATTCATCCAAATCACGATGATAGTGATCCGCTGTAATAGAAAGTGCAGGGAACTTCCTCAACATTAAAGAAATCATCATCTTTTGTTTAAATGTTGATCATCGTTACATTCGAACAGCTACATTCACTTCAATAACTGTTTTTCTTTTTTTCTCTCGTCTTAAGGTTCAGCAGGACAGGTTATCCTGACTCAGACTCCTGGATCTCAGTCTGTTGGTGTAGGACAGACTGTCTCCATCAAATGTAAAGTTAATCCAAGTACTGGTTATTGTTTCAACTGGTACATCCAGAAACCCGGAGAAGTTCCTAAACTCCTCATTTATTGTACTAATAGCCGTCAATCTGGAGTTTCTGATCGTTTTAGTGGAACGAACTCTGGAAATACTGACTTCACTCTGACCATCAGTGGAGTTCAGGCTGAAGATGCAGCGGTTTATTACTGTCAGAGTTATCACAGCGGTGGTGTGTTCACACAGTGAAAAACAGTCGTACAAAAACCTCCCTCAGTCAGACTGAACAGAAACTGAACTGACTGATACACTTCACTGAACACACACACACACACACACACACACACACACACACACACACACACACACACACACACACACATCAAACTCTTTAACGAGGATTAAAGTCAACATCTAACATGTATGTGAACCATCATGGATGGATTTTATTTTATTACATTCTGTTTGTTGGTATCAGATTTTCCAAGATGATGAAGGTTTTTCCTACTGGGACAGTTAGATCAGGAAAACTTAGTAATGACCTTTGACCTCAGCATTACGAAAGTCTTGATAATGACATGACTCCCTAAATAGTTGTTTGATGTTTACCAAAGACTTTTTTACAATATGTTTCTGTTCATGCTTCACTCTCTTTCAATCTTGTCTTTTAATCTTCTGCAGTCAAACTGTGTCCATCTCTGCCTTGTTGACATGACACAACCAGCAGAGTTGTTGCTTGAAAGGATAATAGTGCTAAAAAATAAAAATAACAATAATAAAACTGCTGAGACAGAATCCGTCCTCACACAGTATGTGAGCAACTCCCACCAGAGAAACGTTAATGCTCATGTCTAAAAACAATGAAGTTATTGTTGATTAACAGCTGCTGCTGCTTCTAAGTTTAATGTTTAATTCACTTTTACACCCAGATGACAACAAACATGCAGATTTGAGACTTTCCAACAAACACCAGAAAACATTGACAGTTTTCTCTGTAGTTTCAGTCAAATGTTGGACAGTCTCCAGACCTCCTTTTGCCACAGTGTCATTCAAACACCTCGTCTCCGGTGGACCCACTCCTAACATCACCCATGATCCCACTGCACATCTCTCACATCTCTGTTCAGGTTCTGTCACAGTTTATTTTATTTTAATTTGGAGAAGTGAACTGTTCCAGTTGTTGCTGGTTTCCTTGTCTCTCCTCACTGGACGGGTTGGACACAGACGGGTCTGTGACATCAGGGGGAAGAAACAGTGAGAGTGTATTTTCCATGTAGGTGGACGACGTCTGCAGAGAAAGTAAACTATGAGCAGTTTATGTAGGACATGTAACTAGAGGTTGGTGTCAGTGTTAATGTCCAAATATGTGTCCAGTTGACTGCGATTCAAACATCTAATTTCACCTTATGTCTTTTATTTTTAGCAGCAGCGTTCTTTGAGGAACATTTGATGGGTTCCAACCATCAAAAAATACTCAACAGTTTCAGTCATACGTTGTTTTATTCTCAAATACTCTTTTCAGAGAGAACAGGTAGTCCTTGTCTCCTGCTCATCAGCCGCCCCTCCACTTCCAGGTGTTACTGTCTAAATACAGGAGATGTTGCTGGTCTGAGTGACAGCTGGTCCTCTCTCTGCCCTGTGATGAACTGAACCAGTGCTACACAGCTTCCCCACCACCTGAACCAAAACCACACCGCACCAAAATAGAATGAATCAAAAAGAAAGGATTAACCTTAGTACTAAAGGTAAAGAGGGATTGTTTCTTTTGAATGCAAATTGGGAATTGTTTCTTCAAGAAACGACCCTGAAAACTAAATACTTTATCAGGTCATTATATTTCTGAAACCTTTTGGAAACAGAGGTAAGTCTGCAGACTTCTGTTTAAATAGTATCAAACTCTTAGTTTACATTAAAAAAAAGATATTTATAGACTTTATAGTCCTGACACTTGAACTCTGGATGACTGACAGTTGTCCTTCATGACGACAGAAGACACATAAATCCTCCTGATGACAAACATGACTTTGACCTGCGTCCTCATCTGGACTCTCCTCTGCTGCTGCTTCACAGGTAAAGTCCAGAGAATCCAACTCCTCTCCTCTATGAACATCTGTCCCTCTGAAATGAAGCTGAAAAAACCATCAAGCTGTTTTCTGTTTTTGTCTCTGTATCCTCAGAGTCCAGAGGTCAGGTCACAGTGAATCAGCCTGGACCAGTGACTTCTGCTCCGGGAGGCTCCGTCACCATCACATGTAAAACCAGTCAGAATGTTTATAGCTCCAACTATTTATCCTGGTACCAACAGAGAGATGGAGGAACTCCTAAACTGCTCATTTATCTTGCTAGCAGCAGAGCATCAGATACACCAAGTCGTTTTACAGGCAGTGGATCAAACTCTGACTTCACTCTGACCATCAGTGGAGTTCAGGCTGAAGATGCAGCAGTTTATTACTGTCAGAGTTATCACAGCGGTGGTGTGTTCACACAGTGAAAAACAGTCGTACAAAAACCTCTCTCATGATACACTTCACTGAACACACACACACACACACACACACACACACACACACACACATACACACACACATTATCTTCTCATAAATGTAATGCTTTTACCTTAATATATTATCAAAACAAGTTTATATTTATTTACATATACAAAATTACAGATACAAATTTGGTGCAGAAACTAATGGATTTCACTACAGATACACACACGCCCACTGTGTCCAAATTTTGTCAAATTACAACTGTATTATTAAATATTTTATTATAAAATAAGAAACAAACAGATGAAGACTTGATTTTGTTAAATGAATCAGAAATACTTACAGTTAACTTCCAGTCTGGTTCCTCCACCAAAAGTCAACCACAGTGATACAAACTGATTAAACAGTCGTACAAAAACCTCTGACTGCAGAGACACGCTCTCTGACCCTGAAACAAACATGTCATATTTGTCTAAATTCACTGGATAAAATCACAAAATGAAAATATAAGGGTAACTTACATATAAAAAAATTACTTATGATTTCAGTTAAATTTCATTCACTTGATTTATATAATAGATGTCATGCAGGACAGTTACGAGAGAAAATAGTCCAGGTACATCATTAAAGTCATCAGCTGCAATAATATCCACATGGATTTATATATGAGGAGAAGAAATGTATTTACAGTGAAACACAGTGGTGATGAAGGCAGCACGGTGGCTTAGTGGTTAGCACTGTTGCCTCACAGCAAGAAGGTTCCCGGTTCAATTCCCGGCCCGGTGGGTCTTTCTGTGTGGAGTTTGCATGTTCTCCCCGTGCTTGCGTGGGTTCCCTCCGGGTACTCCGGCTTCCTCCCACAGTCCAAAAACATGCAGGGTAGGTTAATTGATCTTTCTAAATTCTCCCTAGGTGTGAATGTGAGTGTGATTGGTTGTTTGTATGTGGCCCTGGATAGACTGGCGACCTGTCCGGGGTGTACCCCTGCCTTTCGCCTGATATGTGTCGGGATAGGCTCCGACAGACCCCCGTGACCCGGAAACGGATAAGGCGGGTATAGATAATGGTTGGATGGACAGTGGTGATGAAAAGAATCAGAACTGTGATACTGGAGACGTCTGGATGGATGGATGGATGGATGCATCACTCCTGCTCTCAACAACATAAAAACATATTTTCAAAATATTATGTCTTTCAATTTTGAAACTTACTGATAGCAAAATAAAAATATTCATCTACTGATTAACTGCATCATCAGAGTGACTGAAGGGTCTGCTATGGTGTCCCGCAGGGTGCAGCACTCGGGCCAATCCTGTTTAGCTTATACATGCAGCCCTTGGGAAGTATTATCCAGAATCCCAGCATTCATTTTCATTGTTATGCTGATGATACGCAGCTGTATCTGTCTATGAAGCCAGACGAAACATAACCATTAGATGAACTTCAGGTGTGTTTTAAGGACATCAAGGACTGCATGTCCACTCATTTTTTGCTCCTAAATTCTGATAAAACAGAGGTTGTTGTTTGTGGTCCCAAACAGCTTAGGAAGAGACTAGATGATGTTGCGATGGGCTCCGGTAAAACTGTGCAAAACCTTGGTTTTATTTTCTATAAGGATTTGTCATTTAAACAGTATTTTAATCAGGTTGGTATAACAGCATTTTTACACCTCCGTAATATCGCAAAGATTAGAAGCATCCTCTCGCAGAGTGATCCTGAAAAACTTCTAAAATATAGAATCCAATTCAAAATGTTATTACTTGCATATAAAGTCCAAAATGGCCAAACACGAATAAAGACAAACACGAATAAAGACAAACACGAAGAAAGACAAACACGAAGAAAGACACACAAGAAGCCCTCCTCCACAGCTCTCAGTCGTTCTCTGTTTTTTGTTTTTACAGCAGTCAGGCTTGAAAAGCTCACCTCACACAGGTATGTTGTGGAAAATACTGGAAGCAATGTCCAAATAGCTTTGTTGCCCAGCATGGGGAACTCCTTGGCAGCTACCAACCAAAAACTGTCCAAAGGTAGATCAGCAAAGCTCAGCTTGAGAACACGATCTTGTCTCAGTTCAGTTAGTTTCTCTTGCTCTTGTGAAGTCATATCTATTCCGACACCTGATGCTGAGCTGAATGGATCCCTAATCCAGTCAAGGCACTCCGTGAAGGCTGAAGAGAAATACAACGACATTTTATCCTCCAGAGTTTTCAAATGTTGAACTATAATCTCACACAGTGCAGCAGCTTTTAACTTTTTGCCATGCATTGGTGAGTGAGAATATTTCAACTTCCCACATGTTGCTGCCAGAGTTGCACCTTTGAACCGAATCAGTTTATTTTATCTGTACTTGTAAGCAGGTTTTCAGTTCGGCCTTGCATTCGTGTGTTCAGTTCAGGGTTATCTGAGGGACCATAGCTTTTTCTTTAACCGCTTCGGGTCCGAGCATCTTATTTACAATAGCTTTGCAGACGGGAAGTTTTAATTGGGACATTTTTGATTTAGCCACGAGTTCAGCGACGTGGTAACTAGCTTTGAGAGCTCTCTGGTTTACCTTTGCAGTTTTTCTCATGAAAGTTGCTTGTTTCTTCGTGTGTTCACGTAGGTGAACAAAATACTCCACATTTTTGTTTTGAAGTGAAGGGTGTTTCGTTTGGAGATGGTGTTTAAGCTTACTTGGGACCACAGCACTGTTGGAGAGCTTTTCTCCACAAACCAAGCACAACGGATTAGGCGCCGTTGCATCTCCGGTAGAAGCAAATCCAAATGCAAGATAGCTTTTGTTGTGTTGCCTCGCGCCAGAATCTTTGCTGGACATCTTTGCTTGTTGATCCACTGAGTGGTGCCCTTCACCTCCTCTGTTTCTCTTTGCCTTCTCTGTCCCTACTTCACCTCAATCCTCAGTTATTAATAAGAAGTATCTCATAATTATAATTGTGGTCCATTGTTCTTGTAGTTTGTTGTGCTGGTCTGACCCCTCTTTTTCTCTTCTGTACAGGTTTGCAGACCAGATCCTCAGGAGCTGCTTGCTGACCTGCAGTTCCACCTCTGACATCCCAGTGTTTACCTCCACCTGTCTGAATGGATGTCTGTTGGATATTTGCTGACATCCTGACCTGCAGTCCTCTGTGTCTCTATTCTCTCTTTACTTCCTGTTCTACCTGGCTGTCCTTCAGCAGGAGGGTCCCCCCTTATGAGCCAGATCCTGATCCAGGTTTCTTCCCTCTTAAAGGGGAGTTTTTACCTGCTGTTGTTTATGTAATAATTGCTCGGGGGTCATGTTCTGGGTCTCTGGAAAGATCCTGGAGACAACTTGTGTTGTAATAGACGCTATATAAATAAAATTGAATTGAAATTGATAATTGAATGTATGTTGGTGCAAAGTTTACGACGATTAACTGATGGATCTGAATGAATCAAGTAATTTACCTGAGATCATTAACTGTGTTCCTTTATGACTCATAACAGCTTCACCTGCTGACATCTCCACATTTCAAATGATCCAAAACTTTAAATCTGGATTTATATTTACATGAGAAAAACAGTCAGATGAATTTGTATTGAAGCACAAGTATGACTTTATTGTTTGAAATGATTAAATCCATGAACACAACAACAAGTATGAAACATGATTGTTGAAACATTTAATGAGAAACAGAAAAGAGCAGATTGACAGAAACAGAAGACTAAAACCAGTCTGAGAGTCCCAGTGAGTCAGGTCAGGACTGGGAGCACTGGTCTCTCCTCAGAGTCTCTGAGACTGGGGTCTGGGAGCCCTGGGTGGCCTCACAGGTCACAGAGACCACCTTGGTCCACTGGTCTGCAGGGAGTCTGAGGGTGCTGCTCCAGCTGTAGTGGCCGTCCTCCTGCAGCAGCCCGGGGCTCCTGCTCTCCTCCCAGCTGCTGCTGCTGCTGCTGCCCACCACCTTCCAGGACAGACTCCAGTCTGAGGGGAAGCCCTTGTTGGCCAGACACATGAGTGTGGCCTTCCCCTGCTGCAGCTCCCCACTGGACAGTACTGTCAGGGAGGGGGGGACTCGACCCACTGCAGAGAGAGAAGACATGATACAGTCAAGATGAAAAGTCCACCTCAGTGTTTCACTTCCCTTTCTTATGTCAGTAACCATGACAACAGACAGGCATCGCTGCTGAACCGCAGCAACAGACAGGTTTCAGAACTGAAGATAAAACTGTCAGAACATTTCATTCTTTACATGTTTTTCTGCTTTCTTTTTAGTACAAATCTCAAAAAGTACTTAAAATCTCAACGTACTTCTAAAACCTCCATTAAAAAAAATTAAATTCAAAATGTAACAATATCTCATTCATGGCTTGATGTTCCAATTAATGAAGTATTTTAAGTTGAATAAAACAGGGTGACATGAAATCAAACATCTATATGAAGCACTGTGTAACCTTGTTGTTGTAAATATGATGGTTGTTGACTCACTCACATGTCTCACTATTTTAAATGTGTGTTTTATTAACAGTAACACCAAAACCTGTCATTCTGATAACTAATTAACTTTTATCATTAGTAAAAATGTATTAAGGGAATATTCTACTTAAATAAAAATACTGTTAACCACTGAACTACATTTAAAAATACATATTAAACTTATCAAAACAATGAAAGTCAGAAACATCATATTCATATTTAACACTGCCGTTTAGATAGATTTAACAGGACTAAGTCATATTAAAAACTTTGTTTTAGAAAAACACATTTTAATTGTGAAAGTAATGCAAATATTTCCTAAAAACAACATGATGAACTTTAAGTCTTTAAACAGTTTGAAATTTAAACTTCTCCTCATAACAAATTACTCCAATTTTTGTCAAATTACAAGTGTATCATTGAATGTTTTAGTAATGTCTACAGTTATGAAATAAAAAAATAACAGATTAAGACTTGAGGTCATTAAATGAATCAGAAATACTTACAGTTAACTTCCAGTCTGGTTCCTCCACCAAAAGTCCACCACAGTGATACAAACTGATTAAACAGTCGTACAAAAACCTCTGACTGCAGAGACAAGCTCTCTGACCCTGAAACAAACATGTCATATTTGTCTAAAATCACTGGATAAAATCACAAAATGAAAATATAAATGTCACACTTTTCCAAGCTCATTTTTTTTCTAGGCAAAATTTTTTTTAAATTAATTCTTTCTTTACTTTTGACAGAAATAACCACTTATATTGGAAATACGTGCAAAAGTTAACGACTTATAAAATCTTCATATTCTTATGTGTAACAAAGTCAAACTCAAATAGCAGCTGGATTTCATTCATTCGACTTATATATAAATTTAAAAGTAAAAGTCAGCAAACTTTAGAGAGAAAGTAAACAAACTGACAAGTCTAAATACATAATAAAAGTGTTTAGTTTTAATGATGTTCACATGGATTTAAATATGAGGAGAGGAAATCTATTTTCTGTGAAACACAAAGTTGATGAAAAGAATCATAAATACAAAAAGTGAGATTTGTTTTGTTAACTGGTGACACATCCAGGGTGTTTGACCTTTAAGCTGAACAGAACTGTGATACTGGAGACTTCAGCCGACCCCTGTGACCTTTGGTGGAAATAAGTGGAGATGGATGGATGGATGGATGGACGGACGGACGGACGGACGGACGGACGGACGGACGGACGGACGGACGGACGGACGGACGGATGGATGGATCTGTACTGACAATCTTTCCTACTACCAATAAATTAACCAAAATTGTAAAAAACATGTTTTGAAGAGTTACCCTGATTTAAATTTGTTCAAAATTCTGTTTTAAAACTTGATAACTTCTTGATAGTGCAGAAAACATATTGATCTATTGATAAAAGCATCATCAGATTTTTTTGAAATGTCTGTTGGAGTCGGTGAGAACATTTCCATAGAAACACTTTGCATCAGCAGCACCATGCTCCAGTGATCTGGGAGACTTTATAGTCCTGACACTTGAACTCTGGATGACTGACAGCTGTCCTTCATGACAACAGAAGACACAGAAATCCTCCTGATGAAAAACATGACTTTGACCTGCGTCCTCATCTGGACTCTCCTCTGCTGCTGCTTCACAGGTAAAGTCCAGAGAATCCAACTCCTCTCCTCTATGAACATCTGTCCCTCTGAAATGAAGCTGACAAAACCATCAAGCTGTTTTCTGTTTTTGTCTCTGTATCCTCAGAGTCCAGAGGTCAGGTCACAGTGATTCAGCCTGAATCAGTGACTTCTGCTCTGGGAGGCTCCGTCACCATCACATGTAAAACCAGTCAGGATGTTTATGATTGGAGCGGGAACCACGAATTATCCTGGTACCAACAGAGAGATGGAGGAACTCCTAAACTACTCATTTATCTTGATAGCAGCAGAGCATCAGATACACCGAGTCGTTTTACAGGCAGTGGATCAAACTCTGACTTCAGTCTGACCATCAGTGGAGTTCAGGCTGAAGATGCAGCAGTTTATTACTGTCAGAGTGGTCACTACATCAACAGTCAGTGGTTGTTCACACAGTGAAAAACAGTCGTACAAAAACCTCCCTCAGTCAGACTGAACAGAAACTGAACTGACTGATACACTTCACTGAACACACACACACACACACACACACACACACACACACACACACACACACACACACACACACACACACACACACACACACACACACACACACACAGACATATTATTTTCTATAAAGATTTTGTGCATTTTCATTCATATTTTATTTGAAAACAAATTTTAGAGTGATTTTAATAATTATAACTACTTGCTCACATATGGTTATAATTCTATCTCATTATATAATCATATAATTGAATAAATCTGTACACTCATAATTTTAAAATTAATAATTCAGTGTCAGACTCCTTCTTTATTGCAACAAAACAAACACTTTCAGATGTGTAAAACAAACATTGAAGTAAAACACAAACCTCATAAGATCACAGGATTAAAAAAACTACGACATTTTGTCTTACTAACATTTGACTAAAAACCTCAAAACAACACTTTATTCAGATTTCATTATTAACATCCAAAACACCAGTTGATCCAACAATCTCTCCACAAGATCCATTTATCAGCTGCCGTGGAGCTTCAGTCACGTCACCTGATCTTCTCAGCAGATGGAGGTCAATTTTATGCTTTTGGAAATTATTTCAAATAAATTTTTTATTTAACATTTGAATTCTGTTGAGTTGAAAGTGTGAATAGTTTGATAGAGTTGGATAAACTTCATCAAGTTTACGATAATTGACTGATGGATCTGAATGAATCAAGTAATTTACCTGAGATCATTAACTGTGTTCCTTTATGATTCATAACAGCTTCACCTGCTGACATCTCCACATTTCAAATGATCCAGAACTTTAAATCTGGATTTATATTTACATGATTGTCATTTTTATATTCCAGACTTTGACAAACATGAACAATAACTAATTAAATATTTAAAAGTCTAAACAGCGAGGATTAAACAGTGTGAAATGATGACAACAGTTTCAACTGACTGACTGTATTTTAAGGATATTTGTTTTACAACTGAAGAACATCAATTCAAACCAACAGGCACTTTTTGTTGCTTCATTTTTATTAAAGATCCAGAAATCCATGAAGGTTTGATCTTACACACAGAAACATAAAAACTAATCTTAAAACATGTAGAGAAAAACAATCAGATGAATTTGTATTGAAGCACAAGTATGACTTTATTGTTTGAAATGATTAAATCCATGAACAAAACAACAAGTATGAAACATGATTGTTAAAACATTTAATGAGAAACAGAAAAGAGCAGATTGACAGAAACAGAAGACTAAAACCAGTCTGAGAGTCCCAGTGAAACAGGTCAGGACTGGGAGCACTGGTCTCTCCTCAGAGTCTCTGAGACTGGGGTCTGGGAGCCCTGGGTGGCCTCACAGGTCACAGAGACCGCCTTGGTCCACTGGTCTGCAGGGAGTCTGAGGGTGCTGCTCCAGCTGTAGTGGCCGTCCTCCTGCAGCAGCCCGGGGCTCCTGCTCTCCTCCCAGCTGCTGCTGCTGCTGCTGCCCACCACCTTCCAGGACAGACTCCAGTCTGAGGGGAAGCCCTTGTTGGCCAGACACATGAGTGTGGCCTTCCCCTGCTGCAGCTCCCCACTGGACAGTACTGTCAGGGAGGGACGGACATCACCTAGGAGATACCAATCAGTTTAGAGGACAGGAACCACACAGCTGCCAATCAAACAACTAGACACTAGGACATCATAAGTGGGAGAAAGATGACTTTTTCATCTCCCTTCGAGAAGTTTCTGTCAGATGTTTTTCTGCTCCATCAGTCACTCATTCACGCATTGTTTCACTTCCTTTCAGAAACTTTTCATGCAGATCAACACGGAGAATCATGATATTGTTTCAACTGATATATGTCAAGTTAGAAAGTGCCAAAACCTCAATCTACAAACTCCAATTTACTTTTAAAGTATTTCACAGAAAACTAAGCAATGTTACAATGAGGTGAAACAAAAGTGAACAAAAAATAAAGATTCAAGGTTTGGAAAATCTTTATCGGTTCATTTTATCTTTAATCTAATTGTATATGAAGACTGAATTTCATTTTATCACTGAACTATTTTTATTTGACATCTGATAACTTTGTGAAACTTTAAACTTCACCTTGTCTTTACATTAAATGCTTAAAAAAAATATTTCCACATGATATTTTTACTGAATATTTTAAATTGAGATCTGACTTACACTACGAGACATTAAATAAACACTAGTTATCTGAAAACACGACAAGTACTGTTAAAATTGATAACAAAAGACTAAAGAAGAAATGTTGAAGGTCAATAACAATATTCCTCTGTATTTAAATACAATTTGAACTTACTTCCAACATCCAGTCTGGTTCCTCCACCAAAAGTCAACCACAGTGAAACAAACGTATTGAACCGCCGTACAAAAACCTCTGACTGCAGAGAGACTCGCTCTCTGACTCTGCTACACTCAACTAAAGCTAGAAACTTTAAAAACTGAACAAATTATAACAAATAAAACATACTTTTCTCCATTTAGTCTATCATCATATGTGATATTCCCTTCTAAAGAAATAGAAAACAAAACTTTGTATCTACAATCAGAAGAAAAAATCTCCATAAACAACAAACAAGCAAAAAAACACATAATGGATCCTTGAGAGAAGAGGTAAAAGGAGAAAATACAATGTTGTAAAATAAAGTATTTTTAAATATAAACTTACTTCCAAACTCCAGTCTGGTTCCTCCACCAAAAGTCCACCACAGTGATTGAAACTGATTAAAGCGTCGTACAAAAACCTCTGACTGCAGAGACACGCTCTCTGACCCTGACACGAACAACTCTACAAAACATTTTTGTCTACTTTTATAAACTGATATAAAAATGTCAAAACAAAAGTGTAATTCATAAAAAAAACAACTTAAATGTTCAATTTGCTTTGAAAGATTATTTCAGTTTTAAAATGATTATGAAGTTTAGATCTGCCGACTATGATCATTTGATTTTAACTTTAAAGTTTCAGATTAGTTAATAAATTAATCTTTTCCTGGACTTTAGTCTCAACATTTTTATCAACAATAATGATGAGCTACTAAACTGCAGCATAGAGGACTTAAAAAAAATCACTTTTCCAAATGATAGTTACTACAAAAACGTTAGAGAAATGTACGAAATATTGTATTTAATAATAACTAGTAATATTATTTGCTTCTAATGACACAAACCAAAAATCTGGATTGAAATAATTTAGAAATAAATCTTAGAGTTGCACCAAATACATCAAACATGTGAAAGTGTGAACATAATAGTATTCATCTAAAACAATGTTGCATCACTAAAACAGAAAATCAGAAGCAAACTATTGATCGGTTTCTGTTACGGATGGGAATCGAGTAGCCACTAGTAGTTCAATTCCATGGAATCGTTCATCCACCTGCCAAATGATCCCGTTTATAGGTTCTGCATTCGCTCAATGCCGTCATGTACACGCTTCATATTTAGGCTCAGAATGTTTCCAACATGTCACATCACCCATTGGTTTCTGTCAATCACATCTGCTCCCACCAAAATATCTTCAGAGCCGCCGTCAGACCTTTACAGCGGGATATACCGTTTAACGTCTTGACCCCACCGTGAAATAATAGAATACCATTGTGTTTACCCAACGCTGGGTTCGTACAAATAGATGGTTGCTATAAACTCTCCTGACATGGTGCAAAACAATTCACCCATGTCAGAGTTGTCATGGATGTGAAATCAACCAGGGTGAACCAGGCTGTAAATAGGTTTATTTCTGCTCTAAAGTTGGACATTTTAATACGGAGGTCAATAGAGTTTGGAGCCAGCCCCTATCTGTCAGTCGAGGAACTGCAGCTGAACTTAGTTCTGCATAAGCTTCAATGCAGAAGAGAGATGGTTGGCTCTTGGTTGCAACACGTGCAGAGGTTTGATCACATCAAGTTGGGAAATACCTCCAACACACCAAAATATTTTCTGCACAAAATCTGTTAGTGTGCTAAAGTTGATCATTGCGATTGTATTTTATGTCACAGTGTTCCTATTTTTCAGCTTAAGCCAGATTTGATTTAGTTGAAGTTGAGTGAAAATTGTTGGTGCATACTTAAATTTAAAGTGTTAATACAACCAAAGCCATTTGTACTATTTATCTGAATGAAAATTAATAAAAGAACCAATTAGGAACCGAATTGATGAGAATATGGATAGAAGAACCGGAATTGCTAATTCTTAACAAGTCCCATTCCTAGTCACTGTATGACTTTACTACCAGAACATACATTATCTTCTACTTGCATGTTTTTAAGCTTGAAGAGGAAAGATCTCTTTCTTCAAACATGTAATGCATTAACTCTTCTCCTCTTTTTCATGTTTTCAGGTTCATCAGGAGAACTCGTCCTGACTCAGACTCCTGGATCTCAGTCTGTCATTGCAGGACAGACTGTCTCCATCAGATGTAAAACTAGTTCATATGTTCACATGTCTGATCGTTTCAGCAGAAGTCAGTCTGGAACTGAGTTCACTCTGACCATCAGCAGAGTTCAGCGTGAGGATGCAGGAGTTTATCACCGTCAGCAGGATTACAGCTTCCCGTTCACACACTGATCCAACGTGGTACAAAAAGCTCTCAGCTGCAGAGGAGCTGATCCACAGCTGCACTGAAGCAGAGGTATAACGGAGAGTGAGGCTCATGCAGGACAGTGTTTTCACAAAACACGTTTAAGTTATAGTAATTTTAAAAAAGAAGGAATGAAAACCATTTAAGCTTATTTATTCACAAAGACTTTTTTAACATCCTAAATCTTAACATTTTGTATATCTGATCAGTAGGATTTTAGTTGGCTGTTTTGGTTCAACATATTGTGAACGTAATATTTTGTGTAAGTGATGAGAAAGGAAAACACATCAGAGACATGAACCTCTAGATATTTTCCATGTGAAGTCTGTTCTCCATCTTGGATATAAAGACTTCAGGTACTTTTACAATTATCATCAACAGACTGGTCGTCTCCTGCTGTCAGCAGTTTAAAACGTCTCCAGAAATTAAACTCATCAGCTTCAAAAACACCTGAACGTTTTATGTAAAAATCAAGACAAAACATTTGCAGCTTTCACATAAAGTTAATACGTTTCCATCCATCCATTTTCTACACCCACTTCATCCTTTGCAGGATCCCGGGAATCTGCTGGAGCTTATCCCGACTTATTACAGGTGAAAGGCAGGGGTCCACCCTGGACAGGTCGCCGGTCTCTCACAGAGCCACGTACAAAGATAAACAACCGTGCACTCTCACAATCACACCTGCGGGCAATTTAGAATTATCAATCAACTACGTATGCAAGTTTCTGGACTGTGGGAGGAAGCCGGAGTACCTGGAGGGAACCCACGCAAGCACGAGGAGAACATGCAAACTCCACACAGAAAGACTCCCGGGCCGGGAATCAAACCAGGAACTTTCTTGCTGTGAGTCACCAGTGCTGACCACAAAGACACCGTGCTGCCCTGTTAAACTACAAAACTACACTAAAAACTAAACTACAACATTTTGTCTCACTAACATTTGACTAATAACCTCAAAAAAACACTTTATTCAGATTTCATTATTTACATCCAGTTGATCAAACAACATCTCTACAACATCCATTTATCAGCTGCTGTGGAGCTTCAGTCACATTTTATTTTTTTTACTTTTGAATTGTGTTGAGTTGAAAGTGTGAATAGTTTGATAGAGGTGAAAAAACTTTATCAAGTTTATGACAATTAACTGATGGATCTGAATGAATCAAGTTATTTACCTGAGATCATTAACTATGTTCCTTTATGACTCATAACAGCTTCACATAATGATAATAGGATATTAATATCTAATTACAATGAATCTAAAACCAAACACAATAAGTGATTAGGAATATCAGGCTCATTACGGGTCTTTTTATAAACTTTTATCAACAAAAATGTAACTGATGACAAAGACAATTTATGATGAAGAAACAACTGATTTGTCACTGAATACATGAAGTGGTTCATTCGTGGAAACAGAAAAAAATTAAAAAAAAGAAATTTCATCTGAAAGATTTTGTCGTTAGAAGTAAACCTGAATGATTGACATGTCTGTTGGAGTCGGTGAGTCGGTCATTAAACTTCTGAAAACTCTCAGAAACAGAGGTAAGTCTGCAGCCTGATGGAACATTTCCATAGAAACACTTTGCATCAGCAGCACCATGCTCCAGTGATCTGGGAGACTTTATAGTCCTGACACTTGAACTCTGGATGACTGACAGCTGTCCTTCATGACAACAGAAGACACAGAAATCCTCCTGATGAAAAACATGACTTTGACCTGCGTCCTCATCTGGACTCTCCTCTGCTGCTGCTTCACAGGTAAAGTCCAGAGAATCCAACTCCTCTCCTCTATGAACATCTGTCCCTCTGAAATGAAGCTGACAAAACCATCAAGCTGTTTTCTGTTTTTGTCTCTGTATCCTCAGAGTCCAGAGGTCAGGTCACAGTGATTCAGCCTAAATCAGTGACTTCTGCTCCGGGAGGCTCCGTCACCATCACATGTAAAACCAGTCAGGATGTTTATGTTTATAGCGGGAACAGCTATTTAGCCTGGTACCAACAGAGAGATGGAGGAACTCCTAAACTACTCATTTATTGGGCTAGCAGCAGAACATCAGGGACACCAAGTCGTTTTACAGGCAGTGGATCAAACTCTGACTTCACTCTGACCATCAGTGGAGTTCAGGCTGAAGATGCAGCAGTTTATTACTGTCAGAGTGCTCACTACATCAACAGTCAGTGGTTGTTCACACAGTGAAAAACAGTCGTACAAAAACCTCCCTCAGTCAAACTGAACAGAAACTGAACTGACTGATACACTTCACTGAACACACACACACACACACACACACACACACACACACACACACACACACACACACACACACACACACACACACACACACACACACACACACACACACACACACACACACACACACACACAACAGAGGGATAATTAAATATGGTGATGAAGGATCAAGAGACAAAATGAAAAGTAGCAGGAAGCAGCATCACCTCTGAGCAGAAATGTAACAAATAATAAACTACGTAAAACACAGAATATATAATTTTCACCTTTTACTGCCCATTTAAGGAAAACAAATTGAAAGTAACTCCTAAAATACTTTTCACATTTAGTTTAAAACACAAAACACCACTGCAGTAAGAGTCCATTTAGGACAAGTTAACATTTTACTTTCAAATTCTTGTTTACCTGAAATCTTAGAATAAATAAATGATTGTTGAAGTAATCTGCTGCAGAATGTAAACAGAGGACATTACAGAAGACAATACATGTTAACACCCATTTAAAAAGGCTTCTGGTAATAAATAATCAATACATATTATAATCAATGCATTTCTGATCCTTCTAAAAATATTCTGATTAAATTGATTACAGTCTTCAGAAATCACTTTTCGTTCGTACTGATCACCAAGCAGCTCCACTCTTTTATTCCAGGACGGACACTTCAGTCTCCAGAAGGACCAACATGGTAAAAGCTGAACATCAAACACAAAGTTTTAAAACGTTTGTTCATAAACTACTGACTAACATCATGGAGGGTTTTACTATGCAGTTTTATAAAGTCAATGAAAACACACATCTGTCTACAAATCCTATTGAAAGAATGACTGGATGATGTTCCAGAGAAAACTCCAACAACCCCCAGTTCAATAATGTTGAATAAAATCCAGAATTATGTTCAACCTACTTAAATAACAAGTGCTGTCATAAATAATTGGAAATACAGATGCACTTAGTCTAAAACCAAAGACAGTTAATGACTGAAACTATCAGAGATCCTCAAACGTGTTTGTGCCTTCAAGACTCAGAGCTTCTGTCGTTGAAAGGTCCATGTTACAAACTTCAAATTTAACTGTACATTATGAACAATGATCTATTCCTGTTACCCACTTGTTACCCATTCGTCTTCATACAAATGTTAGAATTAAATCAGATTTACCTCATTGTTGTTCTGATGTAACAGCAAAATACTAAAAACAAAGATCACTGAGCTTCTTCCACGTCCAAATAATGATCGTCCGTATGGATGTTGATCAGTTTTCATCATCAGACTCCTGGATCTCACGCTGCAGGACAGACTGTTTCCATCACATGTATCGCAAGTTGCAGTGTCGGCACATGCCTCACCTGCACATGCCTCACCTGCACATGCCTCAACTGGACATGCCTCAACTGCACATTCCTCACCTGCACATGCCTCAACTGCGCATGCCTCACCTGCACATGCCTCAACTGCACATGCCTCACCTGCACATGCCTCACCTGGACATGCCTCAACTGCACATGCCTCAACTGCACATTCCTCACCTGCACATGCCTCAACTGCGCATGCCTCACCTGCACATGCCTCAACTGCACATGCCTCACCTGCACATGCCTCAACTGCACATAATTCACCTGCACATGCCTCAACTGCACATGCCTCACCTGCACATGCCTCACCTGGACATGCCTCAACTGCACATTCCTCACCTGCACATGCCTCAACTGCGCATGCCTCACCTGCACATGCCTCAACTGCACATGCCTCACCTGCACATGCCTCACCTGGACATGCCTCAACTGCACATGCCTCAACTGCACATTCCTCACCTGCACATGCCTCAACTGCGCATGCCTCACCTGCACATGCCTCAACTGCACATGCCTCACCTGCACATGCCTCAACTGCACATAATTCACCTGCACATGCCTCAACTGCACATATTTTAAATAAGTTATATAAAAAAATAGATATGTTACTCTAGATGTTCTCAATCTAAAGTTTGATGTCTGTCTTATATAATGGACATCTCATGTTGTTTTATAATTATCAACAACACTCACCATCTCCTGCTGTCAGAGTTTAAAATAAATAAACAATAAAAAACTTTTATACTTGTTGATTCAAAGATGGGCAGCACGGTGGCTTAGTGATCAGCACTGTTGCCTCACAGCAAGAAGGTTCCTGGTTCGATTCCCGGCCCGGTGGGTCTTTCTGTGTGGAGTCTGCATGTTCTCCCTGTGCTTGCGTGGGTTCCCTCCGGGTACTCCGGCTTCCTCCCACAGTCCAAAAATATGCATGTAAGTTAATTGATCATTCTAAAATTCTCCCTAGGTGTGAATGTGAGTGTGATTGGTTGTTTGTGTTCTATGTGGCCCTGGATGGACTGGCGACCTGTCCATGGTGGACCCCTGCCTTTCGCCTGATATGCGTCGGGATAGGCTCCGACAGACCCCCGTGAAATGGATTAAGCGGGTATAGATAATGGATGGATGATTCAAAGATTCCCAGAGTCCGTTGATAGGAAGGATTCACGTTTATTTCCGTACAGATGCATCTGGAAATCCAAGCGACATGCACAAATGCCGGCATACAGATGAGATCTACACACTTTTGCGTGCACCCCCTTTTTATTCAATCCTGAGTTAATGCAAGTCTGTTTCCTGCCCTTTTTACAACAGTTTGTAACGTATCTCCTTCAGACTAAAACCTTCTGCTTAAGGCTACACCCTGTTCATTACTGCATACCATAAAGCCTTTGTCTCTGCTCGTACCACTAAGTGACCAGTCCTCCTAATCAAAGGTGTTCCTTAACCCCATGTCCTCTGGTCAGCATGTTTCTTATCATCTGCCCATCTTTGTGGATGAGACCACAGTCTCCAAACACCACCACTTTACTACTCACACAGCAACGCTCTCACAGCCAAAGGAGATACGTAATAAAACAATAAACCTAATACTCTACCATTTCCCTTTAGTATGTTACTCATTGCTGAGATGAAATATGAATAAAGCTAATAATTTATCATTTTCCTTCAATTCCCCCTTTTGATCTCCTATAAGAGATCGTCTCTTCGTCCGCTGCTGAGGTCATCCTCATCCTTGTTAACTCGTACTTCCAGCAGTTACTCCTGACCTACTTAGGATTTCCCTGAAAAAGGCACAATTTCTAACACAGTAAAAACAAACCTATTAACCAAAAATCACACATTAAACATTAATACAATGATGAATGGAAAAGAATATCTCTTTCTTCTTTTGATGTCTTCTTTATTCTTTCTTACAGACACAGGGGTAGACTACCCTGCGCCTCTACCTGGACCAGGACATTATTCTGCAGCTTTCTTGAGGTCTAGGTTTTATTCCTTTCAGACTGTCCAGTCTTGTAAGGAGAATTATTGTTAGTTGTCCTGGTCAGACCAAACATTGGTTATGTAAGATGTTTGTCTAATTGTTCGCTTATATCTGAGAAAAGTCTTGTTATTTCGTTAGTTCCTGAGAAAAGTCTTGTTATTTCTTTTGTGTGCCTGAGAGTTTTGTGTGCCTGAGAGAAGTTTTTGTTATTTTGTGAGTAGAGCTGGGAAAAGTCTGTTGTTTTGATAGCATGTTCTGAGAACGGTTCCTGGTTTACAAAACATGTTTTGTACGTCAGGATCTGTTCCCAAGAGCAGGGTCTGTCTGTGGGGTGGGGTTGGCCCCCCCATCTCACACACGGCCCTTGTACGAGAGAATATAGCGACGGAAAGTCTCTGTCCGGGTCAGAGTCAGCTGCGGGTCACGTACGGATGCCCAGCAAGGTTGGAAGCTGCTTTTACCGGGACTGTTTGGCTCTCCAGTCCGTGTGTCAACGGTAAGGATGGAACGCTTCTTCTATGGTTGTTTGGAGCTATGCTCTGCAGGGGGTGAACGACACTTTCATCCTAGCATCATAGTAAATGAGAATAATGCATTTATGATAAACTTAAGTTTGTGTGAGTAATGCCTGTTTGATAAACTGAAGTGACTGACTTTGGCTGTGCGCTGCGGGGGACACAGGTTGGTCCTAGCATCACAGTAGATGTGGTTTATGTATATATGAAAACCAAAGTGATTGATCCTGCTAGAATCACAGTGAGTGTGATTTTGTGTGTGCGTGAAATGTAGTTAACCAAAGTGAGAGACACTTTGGTTAGTCAGTGTTCTTTTGTGTGTGAAAGTGTGTGAAATACCTGTATAATATTCTATATGCATGCTTCATTCATATAATCCAAGTTATATTCTTTGTGTATGTTTTGCCTATATAACCAAATAGATTGCTTATGCTATGCTTTGCGTAAAATAAATATATATATATTGTTCATCAGAGTCTGTGTGTGCTTTCTGTGTGCCTACCTCCGACGAACCTTAAGAAAATTTCACACAACAAGTCTCATTCCAGGTCCTGCTGGGCTCTTCAGTTGCTGCACACTGTGACCAGTGAAAACAGGTGTCCCTCTGCCGTCAACCTGAAGTGCATGTGAGGTCCTCTCCGTCACCTGGACTGGACCTGTCCACCTGGGCTCTGACCACTTTCGTTTGATGACTTTAGGAAGCATCCACTCTGTATCAGGAGGTCCTGCTCCCTCCCGCCTCCTCTGTTTATCCTGCATCTGTTTTGAGAAACTTGTGACCACAGTTTTTAAATCCTTGAACACAACATCAGGTTTTGGTTTTGTTTGGAGACTCTTCCCACACTAAGGGAGCACTTAGTCCTGGAAACCTGTCAAATCATATGGAGTAAATCCTGTTCCCTGATTTACTGAACACCTGATGGCCATCGATGCTGAGGGAAGAACATCCAACCAATTCATGCCACTCGTGGTACAAATCTCTGCCAATTTCTGTTTTAATGTCTGATTCATCCTCTCAACTTTACTGTGGGACTGAGGATGATACACTGTTCCAAAAGCCTGTTAAAGCCCTGACATGCTTTCAACTTGTTGTAAATCACTGTTTCTGACATTTGTCCCATTATCAGATCTTACCTTTTCTGGAAACCCATGTCGGGGATGTACGGATTTACCAAAAACATTATCACTGACTTACCATCCTCCTTTCTGGTGGGACATGCCTCTGGCCATCCCGTGAAACTGTCCACACATCAATACATACCTGTGTCCTTTCACTGGAGTAATCGTATCTGTGTAATCAATGATTATTTCCTATCCTGCTTGTGTCTGGATGGGAAAAATTCCCATTTACTGGTTTTACAGTGGGTCTTGGATTATACTGAGTACAGATCTTACACATTTTCACATAGTTCTATGTGATGTCTTCCAGGAAAAGATGCCACCAGTGATAAAAGTTTCTATCCATCTGTGCAGCTCCTACATGTCCAACTCCATGTGCTTCTTCTAGAGTCCTTTTCCTTATTCCCGGACAAAACAATACTCCCATCTGGTTCTCTCTACAATCCTTGTGTCTCGACAGCTCTTCTTTGCTTCCATACAGTCTTCTCTTGAGGAGACGCCCCCCTTTGAGCTTCCCTACTCTCATCTAGGGTGAGGTGGAGCTGGATCTCCTCCACACTCGTCACCATCTACCATCTTAGAGAATATCCAGCTGCTACCTTTGCCTCTCTGTCAGCTTCCTCATTACATTTTGCAGTCCAGCTGTTTCCTTCTTCATGTCCTTTACACTTCACATTAGCCACTCTCCTCTGTAACATTAAAACTTCAGCTAATTCTCTCATCTCCTTCTCATGTTGACTCTCATGTAGCTCTCCTTTTCCCATCCTATCTTCCATATTGATTCCTTCATGAGTTAATGTCAGGTTAGGGGTGTCAAACATTTGCACAGTCTTTGTTTTCTCCATGAAGTCATTATGAAAGTCTGAGAGTTCACATAAGCCATAATGCTATCTTTGTCAGTTCTGTCAGTCATTACACTCACATACATGATACCAGTCGGTCTCATCCCTTTTTCCTGAAACAGAACTCCATGCACCTCATTGTCTGCTTCAGAAACATCCCGACCACCCGTCCCATACCTGTATCCTTTCACTGGAGTAATCATATCTGTGTAATCAATGATTATTTCCTGTCCTGCTCCTGTCTGGATGGGAAAAATTCCCTTTTACTGGTTTTACAGTGGGTCTTGGATTATACTGAGTACAGATCTTACACATTTTCACATTCTGTCTTCCAGAAAAAGATGCCACCAGTGATAAAAGTTTCTATCCATCTGTGCAGCTCCTACATGACAACAGAAAACACAGAAATCCTCCTGATGAAAAACACTTTATTCAGATTTCATTATTAACATCCAAAACACCAGTTGATCCAACAATCTCTCCACAAGATCCATTTATCAGCTGCCGTGGAGCTTCAGTCACGTCACCTGATCTTCTCAGCAGATGAAGGTCAATTTTATGCTTTTGGAAATTATTATTTAACATTTCAGTTTATTTATTTATTTTTTTTTTACTTTTGATAAATAGAGGCGAATAAACTTGATCAATTGTGGATATTCATGTATGTTGGTGAAAAGTTTACAACAATTAACTGATGGATCTGAATGAATCTATTAATTAAAACAACTAATTCAGGCATTCGTATCTTCTAGACTAGATTACTGTAACGTGTTGTTGGCTGGATGTCCAAGTAATTCTCTGAACAGCCTCCAGCTGATCCAAAATGCAGCAGCGCAAGTGCTGACAGGAATCAATAAGAGACCACGTCTCTCCAGTTTTAGCTTCCCTCCATTGGCTCCCCGTAAAATTTAGAATCCAATTAGAAATTTTATTACTTGCATATAAAGTCCAAAATGGCCTAGCGCTGTGATATTTGCAAGACCTTATAGAACCGTACGTTCCTAATAGAGCTCTCCGTTCTCAGGGTGCAGGTTTACTTAAAGTTCCTAGAGTATCGAAATGTAGATTTGGAGGACGGGCTTTCTCTTATCAGGCACCATCACTCTGGAACCAACTTCCAGTTTGGGTTAAGGAGGCTGATACCACCTCCACCTTTAAAACTAAACTTAAAACATTTCTGTTTAATAAAGCATATAGTTAGTGTACATTTAGTACCTTAATGTGTCAGGGCCAGTAGTCAAAGCTGCAGCTGCAGGACCAGACTAGAGCAGCTCATCTTAAACAGCTTCGGTGTAGATATGCTGCTGTAGGCCTCTGCTGCAGGGGGACACCAACATAATCCACTGAGTGTTGCCTTTCACCTTCTCTGTTTCTCTTTGCCTTCCCCGTCTCTTCTTCACCTCAACCGTCAGTTATTACCAGTATCCCATAAGCATAATTGTGGTCCATTGTTCTGGTAGTTTTTTGTGCTTGTCTGGCCCTTCTTTTCCTCTTCTGTGCATGTCCTGTGGACCAGAGCCTCAGGAGCTGCTTGCTGACCTGCAGTCCCACCTCTGACCATCCCAGTGTCTGACTTCACCTGTCTGTGTGGATGTCTGTTGGATACTTGCTGACATCCCGACCTGCAGTCCTCATCCCCGTGGATCACCGTCTATCCATATATCACCCATATACACAGAAGTCTAATTGGACTACTGCTGATAGTTGCTATTGTTTCCTGTGTTGTACCGTTGACAGTGTCTCTATGTCTCTATTCTTTCTTTACTTCTTGTTCTACTCGGCTGGTCTTCGGCAGGAAGGTCCCCCCTCATGAGCCAGGTCCTGCTCCCGGTTTCTTCCCTTTTTAGGGGGAGTTTTTTTCCTTGCCACTGTTTGGCTTAAGGTTTTTCTTCCACTAGGGAAGTTTTTACCTGCCGCTGTTTATGTAATAATTGCTCGAGGGTCATGTTCTGGGTCTCTGGAAAGATCCTGGAGACAACTTGTGTTGTAATAAATGCTATATAAATAAAATTGAATTTAATTGAAAATTGAATTTACCTGAGATCATTAACTGTGTTCCTTTATGACTCATAACAGCTTCACCTGCTGACATCTCCACATTTCAAATGATCAAAAACTATAAGTTTGGATTTATATTTACATGATTGTCAGCCTTTATATTCCAACCTTGGACAAATATTAATAATAAATAATTACATCTATCAAACTATAAACAGCGAGGATTAAACAGTTTGAAATGATGACAACAGTTTCAACTGACTGACTGTATTTTAAGGATATTTGTTTTACAACTGAAGAACATCAATGCAAACCAACAGGCACTTGTATTGTTGCTTCATTTTTATTAAAGATCCAGAAATCCATGAAGGTTTGATCTTACACACAGAAAAATAACAACTAATCTTAAAACATGTAGAGAAACACAGTCAGATGAGTTTGTATTGAAGCACAAGTATGAATTTATTGTTTGAAATGATTAAATCCATGAACAAAACAACAAGTATGAAACATGATTGTTGAAACATTTAATGAGAAACAGAAAAGAGCAGATTGACAGAAACAGAAGACTAAAACCAGTCTGAGAGTCCCAGTGAGTCAGGTCAGGACTGGGAGCACTGGTCTCTCCTCAGAGTCTCTGAGACTGGGGTCTGGGAGCCCTGGGTGGCCTCACAGGTCACAGAGACCGCCTTGGTCCACTGGTCTGCAGGGAGTCTGAGGGTGCTGGTCCAGCTGTAGTGGCCGTCCTCCTGCAGCAGCCCGGGGCTCCTGCTCTCCTCCCAGCTGCTGCTGCTGCTGCTGCCCACCACCTTCCAGGACAGACTCCAGTCTGAGGGGAAGCCCTTGTTGGCCAGACACATGAGTGTGGCCTTCCCCTGCTGCAGCTCCCCACTGGACAGTACTGTCAGGGAGGGGGGGACTCGACCCACTGCAGAGAGAGAAGACATGATACAGTCAAGATGAAAAGTCCACCTCAGTGTTTCACTTCCCTTTCTTATGTCAGTAACCATGACAACAGACAGGCATCGCTGCTGAACCACAGCAACAGACAGTTTCAGAACTGAAGATAAAACTGTCAGAACATTTCATTCTTTAGATGTTTTTCTGCTTTCTTTTTAGTACAAATCTCTAAAAGTACTTAAAATCTCAACGTACTTCTAAAACCTCCATTGAAAAAATAAAAACTTAAATACAAAATGTAACAATATCTCATTCATTTTATCAAATGCTTTTCTACATTGGCAGGAATAATTAAACAAAAAAACCTTCTTGTATTTTAATGCATTAATATTCAATTATATATTTCAGAAAACGTGTAATGTTTTAAAGAGAATGCATGATGTTTCAAATAATAAAGTATTTTAAGTTGAATAAAACAGGGTGACATGAAATCAAATATCTATATGAAGCACTGTGTAACCTTGTTGATGTAAATATGATGGTTGTTGACTCACTCACATGTCTCACTATTTTAAATGTGTGTTTTATTACCAGCAACACCAAAACCTGTCAATCTGATAGCTAATTAACTTTTATAATTATTAAAAATGTATGACGAACATTTTCTCCTTAAATAAAAATACTGTTAACCAATGAACTACATTTAAAAATACATATCAAACTTATCAAATCAATATAAGTCAGAAAATTCATGTTCAGATTTAACACTGATGTTTAGACTGAGTTAAATTAAAACTTTGTCTTTGAAAAAAACATTTTAATTGTGAAAGTAATGCAAATATTTCCTAAAAACAACATGATGAACTTTAAGTCTTTCAAGTGTCTGAAAATGTAAATGTCTTTTCATAAAGAATTACTGCAATTTTTGTAAAATTACAAGTGTATCATTGAATGTTTTAGCAATGTCTACTGTTATGAAATAAGAAAATGGATAAAAACTTAAAGTCGTTACATGAATCAGAAATACTTACAGTTAACTTCCAGTCTGGTTCCTCCACCAAACGTGTGCCACAGTGATACAAACTGATTAAACAGTCGTACAAAAACCTCTGACTGCAGAGACACGCTCTCTGACCCTGAAACAAACATGTCATATTTGTCTACATCCACTGGATAAAATCACAAAATTAAAATATAAATGTCACACTTTTCCAAGCTCATTTTTTGTCTAGGCAAAATATTTTTAAGTTAAATATTTTTTTACTTTTGTAGGAAATAACCACTTAAATTGGAAAAACATGCAAAAGTTTACGACTTATAAAATCTTCATATTCTTATGTGTAACAAAGTAAATTTCAAATAGCAGCTGGATTTTATTCATTAGACTTTTATATATTGTTTAAAGTAAACGTCAGGAAACTTTAGAGAGAAAGTAAACAAAATGACAAGTCTAAATACATAATAAAAGTGTCTACTTGTAATGATGTTCACATGGATTTAAATATGAGGAGAGGAAATCTATTTTCTGTGAAACACAAAGCTGATGAAAAGAATCATAAATACAAAAAGTGAAATTTGTTTTATAAACTGGTGACACATCCAGGGTGTTTGACCTTTAACCTGAACAGAACTGTGATACTGGAGACTTCAGCCGACCCCCGTGACCTTTGATGGAAATAAGTGGAGATGGATGGATGGATGGATGGATGGATGGATGGATGGATGGATGGATGGATGGATGGATGGATGGATGGATGGATGGATGGATGGATGGATGGATGGATGAATGGACGGAGGGATGGACGGATGGATGGACGGACGGATGGATCTGTACTGACAGTCTTTCCTTCTCCCAACAAATTACAAATATTATAACAACATGTTTTGAAGAGTTACTCTGATTCAAATTTGTTCAGAATTCCTTTTTTCTAACTTGACAACTTCTTGTTAGTGCAGAAAACATATTGATCTATTGATAAAAACATCATCATCAGGTTATTTTGAAATGTCTGTGAGAACATTTCCATAGAAACACTTTGCATCAGCAGCACCATGCTCCAGTGATCTGGGAGACTTTATAGTCCTGACACTTGAACTCTGGATGACTGACAGCTGTCCTTCATGACAACAGAAGACACAGAAATCCTCCTGATGAAAAACATGACTTTGAGCTGCGTCCTCATCTGGACTCTCCTCTGCTGCTGCTTCACAGGTAAAGTCCAGAGAATCCAACTCCTCTCCTCTATGAACATCTGTCCCTCTGAAATGAAGCTGAAAAAACCATCAAGCTGTTTTCTGTTTTTGTCTCTGTATCCTCAGAGTCCAGAGGTCAGGTCACAGTGATTCAGCCTGAATCATTGACTTCTGCTCTGGGAGGCTCCGTCACCATCACATGTAAAACCAGTCAGGATGTTTATGTTTATAGCGGAAACCACTTTTTATTGTGGTACCAACAGAGAGATGGAGGAACTCCTAAACTACTCATTTATACTGCTAGCAGCAGAACATCAGGGACACCAAGTCGTTTTACAGGCAGTGGATCAAACTCTGACTTCACTCTGACCATCAGTGGAGTTCAGGCTGAAGATGCAGCAGTTTATTACTGTCAGAGTTTTCACGCCATCAACAGCCAAGGTGTGTTCACACAGTGAAAAACAGTCGTACAAAAACCTCCCTCAGTCAGACTGAAAGAAACTGAACTGACTGATACACTTCACTGAACACACACACACACACACACACACACACACACACACACACACACACACACACACACACACACACACACACACACACACACACACAGACATATTATTTTCTATAAAGATTTTATGCATTTACATTCATATATTATTTAAAAACAAATTTAGAGTGATTTTAATAATTATAACTACTTGCTCACATATGGTTATAATTCTTTTTCATTATATAATCATATCATTGAATAAATCTGTACACTCATGATTTTAAAATTAATAAAAAAAAACATTTCAGTGTCAGACTCCTTCTTAATTGCAAAAAAACAAACACTTTCAGATGTGTAAAACAAACATTGAGGTAAAACACAAACCTCATAAGAACACAGGATTAAATAAACTACAACATTTTGTCTTACTAACATTTGACTTAAAACCTCAAAACAACACTTGATTCAGATTTCATTATTAACATCCAAAACACCAGTTGATCCAACAATCTCTCCACAAGATCCATTTATCAGCTGCCGTGGAGCTTCAGTCACATCACCTGATCTTCTCAGCAGATGAAGGTCAATTTTATGCTTTTGGAAAATATTATTTAAAATTTCAGTTTATTTAATTTTTTTTTTTTAAACTTTTGATACATAGAGGCGAAAAAACTTCATCAAATGTGGATGTATGTTGGTGAAAAGTTTACAACGATTAACTGATGGATCTGAATGAATCAAGTAATTTACCTGAGATCATTAACTGTGATCCTTTATGACTCATAACAGCTTCACCTGCTGACATCTCCACATTTCAAATGATCCAGAACTTTAAATCTGGATTTATATTTACATGATTGTCATTTTTATATTCCAGACTTTGACAAACATGAACAATAAATAATTAAATATATAAAACTCTCAACAGTGAGGATTAAACAGTGTGATATGATGACAACAGTTTCAACTGACTGACTGTATTTTAAGGATATTTGTTTTACAACTGAAGAACATCAATGCAAACCAACAGGCACTTGTATTGTTGCTTCATTTTTATTAAAGATCCAGAAATCCATGAAGGTTTGATCTTACACACAGAAAAATAACAACTAGTCTTAAAACATGTAGAGAAACACAGTCAGATGAATTTGTATTGAAGCACAAGTATGACTTTATTGTTTGAAATGATTAAATCCATGAACAAAACAACAAGTATGAAACATGATTGTTGAAACATTTAATGACAAACAGAAAAGAGCAGATTGACAGAAACAGAAGACTAAAACCAGTCTGAGAGTCCCAGTGAGTCAGGTCAGGACTGGGAGCACTGGTCTCTCCTCAGAGTCTCTGAGACTGGGGTCTGGGAGCCCTGGGTGGCCTCACAGGTCACAGAGACCGCCTTGGTCCACTGGTCTGCAGGGAGTCTGAGGGTGCTGCTCCAGCTGTAGTGGCCGTCCTCCTGCAGCAGCCCGGGGCTCCTGCTCTCCTCCCAGCTGCTGCTGCTGCTGCTGCCCACCACCTTCCAGGACAGACTCCAGTCTGAGGGGAAGCCCTTGTTGGCCAGACACATGAGTGTGGCCTTCCCCTGCTGCAGCTCCCCACTGGACAGTACTGTCAGGGAGGGACGGACATCACCTAGGAGACACCAATCAGTTTAGAGGACAGGAACCACACAGCTGTCAATCAAACAACTAGAAACTGGGACATCATAAGTGGGAGATGATTTTTTTAACTGTAAGAAGTTTCTGTCAGATGTTTTTCTGCTCCGTTAGTCAGTCACACACATGGTTTCACTTCCTTTCAGAAACATTTCATGCAGATCAACACGGAGAATCATGATAGTTAAACCAGAAACATGAAAAGTTGTCCTGGAATGAACTTAAAAACACATCTAAAATAATGACGCATAAGTCAAATATTTATCGAAACAACAACATATCTAAAAATGCTGGATATAAAATAAGAGTTACATTTAAATAAAAAAATTGTGTAAAATGAAAAAGATTAGATGTTTTCAACATTTTCAAAATAATATTTTTTTATGTCAAGTAGCAAATAAATACTAATTAATTTGTTATCTCATAACTATTCATAGAAAAAATGGCATTTTATCTCATCCAAATAACAAATAAAATCAGAATTTACAGAAGTGTTTTATTGATTATCTTTGACTGATGTCTGACTTAAACCTCATGACATTAAACGAGTTATAAATAGTTGAAATCTAAAATGTCTGTAATTTTAAAAATGTTTCTCATTCAGAGTCAAAGCAAAACATTGTGAAGATAATCAACAATATTCTCTTCAGTTTAAAAACATCATAAAACTTACTTCCAACATCCAGTCTGGTTCCTCCACCAAAAGTCCACCACAGTGATACAAACTGATTAAAGCGTCGTACAAAAACCTCTGACTGCAGAGACACGCTCTCTGACCCTGAAACAAACAACTCTACAAAACATGTCACTTTTGTCAACATTTATGACCTTAAATAAAACCTGAAAATATTATTAAGACATATAACCAGGATAAAAAAAATCTGATTTTAAGTTAAAAACTCTTTTATTTTTCAAGGACTTAAAATATTCATGAAAATGCAAGTAACTGAATTGCCAATATAAAATAAACACAAATACAGATTTAAGAAAAACTTAAAAAATACATGACTTTAAGGAACTTTATGGCTCCAGTATGTTTTAAAAATGCAGAAATAAGAAAGTATTTCAGGTCAATTCAACACAATAGCATATAAAAACTGGTGTAACTTGGAAACCAACACGTAAGAGTGAATCTTGACTTAATCCACCATCCTGAGCATTTATGAGACAGGTGTCTTTGGAGAGAGAAATAAAAAATTCAATTCATTCATAATCATGGATTCGTACTAGACCTTCTAATCTCCCATGGAATATCACAGGAATATGTGATACATGTATTTCGGACCACTTCCCTGTCATATTTCAGTTTTCAGTTATTTTTCCTGCAGCCAAATCTTTCACTTCAGCCTGCCGGTGTCACATTTTCACATCCAAAGCAGCTGGAGAATTTTCTGCTGCTTTTATAAACACCAGATTTTTCTCACAGGATGAACTTGTTTCCCCTCGTTGTCCTGAAGACTTGATCACTTCCTTCCATTTAACTTCCTGACAGATTTGGGACTGTAATGCTCCCTTTAAGTACAGACCTGCCGAAACAAAGCCTTTATCCTGGATCAATGACACATCTCTGGATAAATGACACATCCCTGGATCAATGACACCACCCTGGATCAATGACACATCTCTGGATCAATGACACATCTCTGGATCAATGACACATCCCTGGATCAATGACAAACACCCTGGATCAATGACACATCTCTGGATCAATGACACATCTCTGGATCAATGACAAACACCCTGGATCAATGACACATCTCTGGATCAATGACACATCTCTGGATCAATGACACATCTCTGGATCAATGACACATCTCTGGATCAATGACACATCTCTGGATCAATGACACATCTCTGGATCAATGACACATCTCTGGATCAATGACACATCTCTGGATAAATGACACATCTCTGGATCAATGACACATCTCTGGATCAATGACACATCTCTGGAGAAATGACACCATCCTGGATCAATGACACATCTCTGGATCAATGACACATCTCTGGATTAATGACACATCCCTGGATCAATGACACATCTCTGGATCAATGACACATCTCTGGATCAATGACACATCCCTGGATCAATGACACATCCCTGGATCAATGACATATCCCTGGATCAATGATACATCCCTGGATCAATGACACATCACTGGATCAATGACACCAGTCTGGATCAATGACACCAGTCTGGATCAATAGATTCTGTTAGGTTGTACATTAAAACCACTTCTTACAGTCTTCACTCGTGTTCTTCTTCTGTATGTTCTGTTGTGTTTAATGTGTGTGAATCAGTCTCCTCATCATTCCTCTGAAGTGGTCCAGCGGTTGAGACCAACCAACTGTCCTCTGGACACTTTTCCATCTCAACTGCTTAAAAAGTTTTTTTCACAAAGTAAACTTTTGTCTGTTGTCAGGGAAAACTTCAGGAATCTTTGACTCCTTTCAAAAGTCAAGACGTTCCTGAGCAGTGGTGACCTTGTTGAAGCCATTCATGATGTCGTTAGTTCCCGCCTCAATTATTTTAATGCTCCTTTTTCTGGTATCAACCAAACTTCACTGCATCATTTGCAGCTTGTTCAGAATGCTGCTGCTCACCTGCTGACAAGTACCTGGAAACACGACCGCTTCATTCCTGTCCTGTGTTCTTTACACTGGCTCCCAGTTCAATGTAGAATCCAATTTAAGCTCCTGTGTGTGTTTTCGGTGCTAAAAACAGCTCTGCTCCTTCAAATCTACATGATGTTTTAAGTTTCTGTGGCAGGACTTTGGATTCAGCAGACCAACACTTGTTATAGGTTCCACAGAGAAGAGTGAAAAAGTGGGGGGATCGTTGTTTTGCAGTCACTGGTCACAAACTCTGGATCACACTGCCCCGAGTTACGGACCCTCACTGACCTTCCTCTGTTCAAATCCAAACTAAACACTCACCTGATCAGAACGGCATTTGGCACATAATAGATGATTTGGAGTGTAAAGTGCTTTGGTCAACTATGGTTGTTTCTAACGTGACATATAAATAAACATTGATTAATTAATACAAAGCAAGTCAAAGAGTCGATCAGAGACACCAACATAATTGTAATGCCATAAATATTAGATATAACTATTGAAAAAGAATAATAAAAATATTATATATTAATAAAAATAATGGAATAAACGTATATGAAGAGGAAAAAAAAGGAAAAAAAACTTAATGCATCATGGGAGATCTGTTAAAGGTCCAGACCAAAAGGATGAATTTGACATTAATCTGAATTTTTTCATACAAGGAAGTTTTAAGCCTAATATTGGTAGTTATAGAGTGAGTCTGAATCCTGAATCCAAACTGGGAAATGGATGAGAAATGAATAAATGAAGACTGTTGCTCACGTTATCATTTTGGAAACTCTGGAATTACAAGTAAACCTGAAACCTGAGAGAAAAATTCCTGTGTTTGATAAAATGTGGAAACATTTGAGGAGAAAAACATACAAGTTCTAATCCTGATTTATGAGGAACTCACAGAAGAGAAGCTTCAATATGAAATAATATGATATAAAATTATCAAAAACAAAATACAAATAAAAATATTGTTTAAAAGAAACTTCCTGAAAGCACATTTTGTGCTGATCATAAACTGCATCATCAGAGTGACTGAAGTCTGTTGGAGTGGGTGAGAACATTTCCATAGAAACACTTTGCATCAGCAGCACCATGCTCCAGTGATCTGGGAGACTTTATAGTCCTGACACCTGAACTCTGGATGACTGACAGCTGTCCTTCATGACAACAGAAGACACAGAAATCCTCCTGATGAAAAACATGACTTTGACCTGCGTCCTCATCTGGACTCTCCTCTGCTGCTGCTTCACAGGTAAAGTCCAGAGAATCCAACTCCTCTCCTCTATGAACATCTGTCCCTCTGAAATGAAGCTGACAAAACCATCAAGCTGTTTTCTGTTTTTGTCTCTGTATCCTCAGAGTCCAGAGGTCAGTACACAGTGAATCAGCCTAAATCAGTGACTGCTGCTCCAGGAGGCTCCGTCACCATCACATGTAAAACCAGTCAGAACGTTTATGGCTCCAACTATTTATCCTGGTACCAACAGAGAGATGGAGGAACTCCTAAACTACTCTTTTATTATGCTAGCAGCAGAGCCTCAGGGACACCAAGTCGTTTTACAGGCAGTGGATCAAACTCTGACTTCAGTCTGACCATCAGTGGAGTTCAGGCTGAAGATGCAGCAGTTTATTACTGTCAGAGTTATCACGCCATCAACAGCCAAGCTGTGTTCACACAGTGAAAAACAGTCGTACAAAAACCTCCCTCAGTTAAAACTGAACAGAAACTGAACTGACTGATACACTTCACTGAACACACACACACACACACACACACACACACACACACACACACACACACACACACACACACACACACACACACACACACACACATACACAACAGAGGGATAATTAAATATGATGACGAAGGAGCAACAGACAAAAAGAAAAGTAGCAGGAAGCAGCATCACCTTGGAGAAGATATCTAACAAATATTAAACTTTATAAAACACAGAATATATAACTTTCACCTTTTACTGCCCATTTAAGGAAAACAAATTGAAAGTAACTCCAAAAATACTAAAAAACATTAAGTGTAAAACACAAAACACCACTGCAGTAAGAGTCCATTTAGGACAAGTTAAAATGTTCTTTTCAAATTCTGGTTTTCCTGAAATCTTAGAACAAATAAATGATTGTTGAAGTAATCTGCTGCAGAATGTGAACAGAGGACATTACAGAAGACACTACATGTTAACACCCATTTAAAAAGGCTTCTGGTAATAAATAATCAATGTAGATTATAATCAATACATTTTGTGCTGTTCACTTTAAGAGGCTCTTATTTTTGAAACCGGAAGTGAACTGTTATAGCGCTCACTGGGATTTTCAGGAAGAGGATTTGTTTGGAGCTGTGAATGTGTGGAGGAGCGCTCGGCTCAGGAGCAACACGGAGGCCAGGAGGCGGGAAAGAACTGAAGCACCGACCAACACTGGGGAAGGCACCGGTGGGAAATTGTTTTTGCTTGCTTCTGAAAATAAAGACTAATACTGAGAAGTAATTGTTATAATGTTTTCTTTTGCTGTTTTTCTTATTATTAAGGTTTTCAACCTAGCGACAGTTTAGTGACTACACATGGAAACCTATCATCTACCTGTGCAATCAAGTCCAATTGAAGTATTCACTAATAAAGGACGAAAACAAAGAAACTGTCATCGAGTTGTTCCACTTTACCCCACTGTCGGTCAAGCCATTTTCAAGTTCGGGCAGGCTTGAGTTTGAAGATCCAGGTGTAACTTGACACATTTCATATCCTTCTGAAAATATTCTGATGAAATTGATTGCAGTCTTCAGAAATCACTTTTCTGTCCACTCAAGTTTGTACTGATCACCAAGCAGCTCCACCTTCTTATTCCAGGACGGACACTTCAGTCTCCAGAAGGACCAACATGGTAAAAGCTGAACATCAAACACAAAGTTTTAAACCGTTTGTTCATAAACTACTGACTAACATCATGGAGGGTTTTACTATGCAGTTTTATAAAGTCAATGAAAACACACATCTGTCTACAAATCCTATTGAAAGAATGACTGGATGATGTTCCAGAGAAAACTCCAACAACCCCCAGTTCAATAATGTTGAATAAAATCCAGAATTATGTTCAACCTACTTGAATAACAAGTGCTGTCATAAATAATTGGAAATACAGATGCACTTAGTCTAAAACCAAAGACAGTTAATGACTGAAACTATCAGAGATCCTCAAACGTGTTTGAGCCTTCAAGACTCGGAGCTTCTGTCGTTGAAAGGTCCATGTTACAAACTTCAAATTTAACTGTACATTATGAACAATGATCTATTCCTGTTACCCACTTGTTACCCATTTGTCTTCATAAAAATGTCAGATTTACCTCATTGTTGTTCTGATGTAACAGCAAAATACTAAAAACAAAGATCACTGAGCTTCTTACACGTTTAAATAATGATCGTTCTCAGTACTCCCAGTTACCCCCACTGATAAATGGTTCAGCTCAATTAACTCATTGGTAACAAAGTTTTATTGGAAAAATCAGAAGCCCAGGATTAGTTTAGCGACACTACAAAAAACAGAGATCAAAAGGAGGCCTAGAAGCCCCGAATTTTCAATATTATTACCTATCGACTCAAATGCAGTATGTAATTAAATGGATCCAAACAGAAAACCACAGCTTATGGAAAAACTTGGAGCAAAACCAATGCAAGGATATCCCTATTTCTGACTTACCATTTCTTCCAACATCGATAAAGAAGATGCCTCTTTTTGAAAACCCCACAATCAACTCAACTCTGAAAGCCTGGTGGAAGACAATAAAGATTACAAAGTCTTCCTTAACACCTTGTCAATTAACTCCAATCTGGCACAACCCTGACTTTCTGATCTCCAAGAAACCTATTTTTTTCCCATCATGGCAACAGAAAGGTATCACTCATCTCCATCATCTCTTCACTGACGGCCACTTTATATCATTTGATTCGTTAACTCAGAGATTTGGTATTGAAAAACAACAGTTTCTACATTATCAACAACTAAAATCTGCAATCAAATCAAAAGTAGAGATCAACTGTGACTTAATAGAACCGTCACTATTTATTGAAGAAGTAAGAAAAATCACAAAGGTCCAAAAACTGGTTTCTAGAATCTATAAACTTATATCCAGTAATGACACGGAACTAGCCCTCCCAATAACCAAATGGAATAACGACCTAACAACCACTCTCAACCCCGACCTTTGGACAGACATCTGTAATAATATATTCTCTATGACAAAAAACACAAATCTACGACTTATTCAGTATAAAGTAATACACAGGACTCACATCACACAGCGGACAATGTTTAAAATGGGTCTAGTCAACACAGATATCTGCCCCCAGTGCACCCTGGGTAACACAGATGATTATTATCATGCCACATGGTCCTGCCTTCCTGTCTATGGCTTCTGGTCAACAGTGACAGAAAAACTATCAACGATTTTAAGTTGCAGAGTCCCTTTATCTCCGCCATTATGTTTACTGGGTAACTTTCAAGAACTTGACAATTTCCCAATTAAATATAGAAATCCAGTTCTAATTTCGCTAACTATTGCCAAGAAAGCAATTCTCCTTAACTGGAAATCTAAAACCTGTTTACACATCAGTCACTGGATAAACCTCATAATAGAATACATATCACTAGAAAAAATAACATTTACTAATAAAAGCAAATTAGCAGCTTTTACTGATACTTGGGAACCTTTTCTAGCTCATTTTAAAATAAAATGAAATACTGGGCCTGGATCTCTGCACATTCCATTATACATTCCATTATATATTATATTTTACAGAATAGCTTTACGATCTATTCTAATTGAGAAATTGATGTACTATAAACCTCTGGTCTATCACCGCAGGTAATGGAATCACTTTAGATGACCTCCCTAACCCAAAGGTGCCATGTGCCTGCTCAGCTACTGAGGGTACGGGTCGCCGTCAGTGGTGGTCCCCTGCGTTCCCGGACTGGGGGTTGGGGGAGTGCTGGGAGGTGCAGGGGTACTGGCGGTGCACCGCTGCAGGCCACCTGGCCCCGGAGCGTTGATCTGCGGGGAGGCTGGGACCGCCTCCGCTCCCTTCCTCTGCTGCCGTCGGTCGGGGGGGGGGGGGGGGGGGGTGCCCGCCTGCCCGGGGGGTGGGGAGCCGAGGGGGGGGGACTGGCCTGGGGTTGGCTCTGGGGCCGGGCTGTGGTGGCCTCCGGGCCCCTCGGGTTGCTGTCGCTCTTTTGGGAGGGGGGCCCCGGGGAGCTGGGACCGGCGGGGGTGCCCTGGTGGTCGTCGCGGCTCCCTGCCTGGACTGCTACCCCTCGAGCTGTCCTGTGGATCCCTGGGCTGCGACCCCTGTGGCTGCATGGGGCTCTGCCCTTGTCTTGCTGGTGGGACGGGGGGGAGGAGTACCAACAACTCCCCCCTCCCCTTCCCAGGCTAAGCTCCTGCCAATCCTTTTTTAAATACACATCACTAGACAAGAGCACAACCACACAGGGGCACTTGTCACCTCACTACATCCAGACACAGGACCGGAGGTGCCGAGCTTGGCTGGGGGCACATAAGGGACGAGAGGTGGCGGGGCAGGAGTGCGCTGCCGCCTCTCCATACCTCCCCCAACTCGTGCCCTCCTTTTAATGCACCCCTTCTTTTAATGCACCTTAGCACACCTTATCTGCACTTAGTTTACATGCACAGGTTTGGTAGCACACACTCACTGTGTCCGATCTGGAACCCGGAACACAGCCTAAACCTAAATCACGTTCACACACGGGTAGGGTGTAGGTCCAAGGATCTGACGCTAGCTGGCCTGGGAGGGGGTAGAAAAGACACCTGGGGCTGCCATGGGTAAACCAGCGCTCCCCTGTCTCGCCCGCCGGGCAGAGCCCAGATCTGGTGGGAGGAGGGCCGCTGGGGCTCGGCCTAGGGGCTCATCGGGGCTGGTTTGGGGGGCGGGGGGCTGGGGGGGGCGCTGTGGCGGACGGCCTGGGGGGCTTCTGCCGGCCTGGCCTCTCTGGGCTCTCCCTCCGGGAGGGGCGGTGGCCCGGGATGCTGGGGGGCTGGCGCGGGGCGGCCCTGGACTCCGTCCTGCGGGTCTGTCTCCTCCGTTCGGCTTCCTGCCGTCGGGGTGGGGTGGGACCCGTGGGACCCGCCCCTCTTCCCGGACCGAGTGGCGGGGAGGATGATTGGGGTGGGGGGGTCCCCGGCTCCACCCATTACTCGCTCTCGTGGCTGCTGGCATGTATCGATCCGGCTGACCGGTCTGCCTGTGGTTCCTGAGCTGCTTTCCCGCTCTGCCGTCATGGACAACGTAGGCGGCCCTCGGCCGGGCGTCCTGTGACCTGCTGGGGCTGGACCGGTATATGGTAACTGAGGGGGGGGATTTCGTACACCTGGGGAGGGCTGCTGCACTGCACTGACCCAACACACCGGCACCAGCGGTGGTCCAACTTGAAATGCGATTGTATCATGAGCAGCTGTCCAGCTGGTGTGGAAGGTCAACATCACTGCCAGCTGTGGTTCTTTAACTCTGAATCTCTCAGCTCCTGATCATCTTGGGGTGTTACACCCAACACAACAACATGCACTCACCCACACTACACTACACACACACACACACACACACACACATCACTGAATCATCATAAATAACACAACATCCACCACTACCCTCCGCTCCTTTCTCTTTGCACTTTGCTGTTTGTGTTTGTTGGTCCTCTTTGACAGAGTTCAGGATTAGTGGAGTTGAATAATGGGCTGTTGAGAGGATTGGTGTGGGACACTATCACCTTCACTTTCACTTATGCACGGGGGATAATTATAAAAAAAAAAAAAAAGGTGGGGCTCAGATGATGTGGGACTTTGACTTGACTGCTTTAAGGATGCCTGTCCAAAGTAAACTGATGAGCCCAAAAAGAAGAAAAAAAGGAGAGAAAAAGAGAGAAAAAAAAAAAAAAAAAAAAAAAAAAAAGTTTAATAAAAAAGGGTGACATGAAATCAAACATCTATATGAAGCACTGTTTAACCTTGTTGATGTAAATATGATGGTTGTTTACTCACTCACATTTCTCACTATTTTAAATGTGTGTTTTATTAACAGTAACACCAAAACCTGTCATTATGATAGCTAAATAACTTTTATAATTATTAAAATGTATTACGAACATTTTCTCCTTAAATAAAAATACTGTTAACCACTGAACTACATTTAAAACTACATTTTAAACTCATCAAATGAATGAAAGTCAGAAACCTCATATTCATATTTAACAGTGAAGTTTAGACTGAGTTAAATTAAAACTTTGTCTTAGAAAAACACATTTTAATTGTGAAAGTAATGCAAATATTTCCTAAAAACAACATTATGAACTTTAAGTCTTTCAAGTGTCTAAAAATTTAAATGTCTCTTTATAAAGAATTACCGCAATTTTTGTCAAATTACAAGTGTGTTATTGAGTGTTTTAGCAATTTCTACTGTTATGAATTAGGAAAATAGATAAAAACTTGAGGTGGTTAAATGAATCAGAAATACTTCCAGTTAACTTCCAGTCTGGTTCCTCCACCAAAAGTCCACCACAGTGATACAAACTGATTAAACAGTCGTACAAAAACCTCTGACTGCAGAGACACGCTCTCTGACCCTGAAACAAACATGTCATATTTGTCTACATCCACTGGATAAAATCACAAAAAGAAAATATAAATGTCACACATTTCCAAACTCATTTCTTTCGTAGGCAAGATTTTTTTTAATTAAATCTTTCTTTACTTTTGACAGAAATAACCAGTTATATTGGAAAAACGTGCCAAAGTTTACGACTTCATATTCTTATGTGTAACAAAGTCAAACTCAAATACCAGCTGGATTTCATTCATTTGTCTTATATATATAGTTTAAAGTAAACGTCAGGAAACTTTAGTGACAAATGGAAATAAGTGGAGATGGACGGACGGACGGACGGACGGACGGACGGAAGGACGGAAGGACGGACGGACAGATGGATAAATGGATGGATGGATCTGTACTGACAATCTTTCCTTCTTCCAACAAATTGACAACAAATTAATCAACATTATAAAAAACATGTCCTGAAGAGTTTCTCTGATTTAAATTAGTTCAGAATTCTGTTTTCAAACTTGAAAACTTCTGGATAGTGCAGAAAACCTATTGATCTATTGATAAAAACATCATCAGGTTATTTTGAAATGTCTGTTGGAGTGGGTGAGAACATTTCCATAGAAACACTTTGCATCAGCAGCACCATGCTCCAGTGATCTGGGAGACTTTATAGTCCTGACACCTGAACTCTGGATGACTGACAGCTGTCCTTCATGACAACAGAAGACACAGAAATCCTCCTGATGAAAAACATGACTTTGACATGCGTCCTCATCTGGACTCTCCTCTGCTGCTGCTTCACAGGTAAAGTCCAGAGAATCCAACTCCTCTCCTCTATGAACATCTGTCCCCCTGAAATGAAGCTGACAAAACCATCAAGCTGTTTTCTGTTTTTTTCTCTGTATCCTCAGAGTCCAGAGGTCAGGTCACAGTGAATCAGCCTAGATCAGTGACTTCTGCTCCGGGAGGCTCCGTCACCATCACATGTAAAACCAGTCAGGATGTTTATAATAGCAACTATTTATCCTGGTACCAACAGAGAGACGGAGGAACTCCTAAACTACTCATTTATTTTGCTAGCAGCAGAGCATCAGGGACACCAAGTCGTTTTACAGGCAGTGGATCAAACTCTGACTTCACTCTGACCATCAGTGGAGTTCAGGCTGAAGATGCAGCAGTTTATTACTGTCAGAGTGCTCACTACATCAACAGTCAGTGGTTGTTCACACAGTGAAAAACAGTCGTACAAAAACCTCCCTCAGTCAGACTGAACAGAAACTGAACTGACTGATACACTTCACTGATCACACACACACACACACACACACACACACACACACACACACACACACACACACACACACACACACACACACACACACACACACGCACACCTACACACACACACACACACACACACACACACACACACACACACACACACACACACACACACACACACACACACAACAGAGGGATAATTAAATATGACTGGATCTCAGTCTGCAGGACAGACTGTTTCCATCATATGTATCGCAAGTTGCAGTGTCGGCACATGCCTCAACTGCACATGCCTCAACTGCACATGCCTCACCTGCACATGCCTCACCTGCACATGCCTCAACTGCACATACTTCACCTGCACATGCCTCACCTGCATATGCCTCAACTGCACATATTTTAAGTACGTTATGTAAAAAAAAAACATAGATATGTTACTCTAGATGTTCTCAATCTAAAGTTTGATGTATGTCTTATATAATGGACATCTCATGTTGTTTTATTATTATCAACAACAGTCACCATCTCCTGCTGTCAGAGTTTAAAATAAATAAACAATAAAAAACTTTTAGACTTGTTGATTCCAAGATTCCCAGAGTTTGTTGATAGGAAGGATTCACGTTTATTCCTGTACAGATGCATCTGGAAATCCCACTGACATGCACAAATGCCGGCATACAGATGAGATCTAAACACTTTTGCGTGCACCCCCTTTTTATACATTTCTGAGTTAATGCAAGTCTGTTTCCTGCCCTTTTTACAACAGTTTGTAACGTATCTCCTTCAGACTAAAACCTTCTGCTTAAGGCTACACCCTGTTCATTACTGCACACCATAAAGCCTTTGTCTCTGCTCGTACCACTAAGTGACCAGTCCTCCTAATCAAAGGTGTTCCTTAACCCCATGTCCTCTGGTCAGCATGTTTCTTATCATCTGCCCATCTTTGTGGATGAGACCACAGTCTCCAAACACCACCACTTTACCACTCACACAGCAACACTCTCACAGCCAAAGGAGATACGTAATAAAACAATAAACCTAATACTCTACCATTTCCCTTTAGTATGTTACTCATTGCTGAGATGAAATATAAATGAAGCTAATAATTTATCATTTTCCTTCAATTCCCCCTTTTGATCTCCTATAAGAGATCGTCTCTTCGTCCGCTGCTGAGGTCATCCTCATCCTTGTTAACTCGTACTTCCAGCAGTTACTCCTGACCTACTTAGGATTTTCCTGAAAAAGGCGCCATTTCTAACACAGTAAAAGCAAAACTGTTAACCAAAAATCACACATTAGACATTAATACAATGATGGATGTAAAAGAATATCTCTTTCTCCTTTTGATGTCTTCTTTATTCTTTCTTACAGACACAGGGGTAGACTACCCTGCACCTCTACCTGGACCAGGATATTATTCTACAGCTTTCTTGAGGTCTAGGTTTTATTCCTTCCAGACCGTCCAGTCTGAATCTCATTCCAGGTCCTGCTGGGCTCTTCAGTTGCTGCACACTGTGACCAATGAAAACAGGTGTCGCTCTGCCGTCAACCTGAAGTGCATGTGAGGTCCTGTCCGTCACCTGGACTGGATCTGTCCACCTGGGCTCTGACCACTTTCGTTTGATGACTTTAGGAAGCATCCACTCCGTATCAGGAGGTCCTGCTCCCTCCCACCTCCTCTGTTTATCCTGCATCTGTTTTGAGAAACTTGTTGTCGTGGAAAAAATAGTCGGTGGAAGAAAGAGTAAAAGTCTACTGTCTTCGTACACTCGTTTATTTGAAAACAACCGGAAATAACGAGTGGAGGGTTCTGCAGAAATCCTACCGCTAAATGAAGGGAGGCGTCTTTTATACAGAAAGCATGAATTTCCGGACAAAGACATATACATTAAAAAGGCGCTTGCGCTTTACAGTGAGGGCACGCTCATTTCATGACAAAGGGGTTTGGCTGGAAGGCGGGTGCGCGCTCATTTCATGACAAAGGGGTTTTCGTTGAGTGGCGGGTGCGCGCTCATTTCATGACAAAGGGGTTTTGCTTCACGTCCGGGGCGCGCACATTCCATGACAAAAGAGCTTTGCTCCGCGTCCGAAGCGCACACATTCCATGACAAAGGGGTTTGCTCCGTGTCCGGAGCGCACATATTCCATAACAAAGGAGCATATGTTCCACGTCTGGGCATACCTGTTTTCGTGACAGAGAGAAATGCATTTTACAATAGATGTGTCTTCTAACCGGCAGTCCTTGTGGCGACGTTCTTTTGTTCACGTCGCCAATAGTACAGGGAAGGTGTCATTTATCAGGCTGGAGTTAGGATGTGAAGTGGTGTGTGGGGAAGGGGGGGGGATCTGCTTCCTCATGTAGAGGGAGTTGGTCAAAGGTAAAACTGCATCCAAAGAATTATACAGAAAGTAAGGAGTGTAATATAAAATTTCCACCACACTTCCCTTCTCTTGATCCTGTATGGATCATCATGATTGGTAAACAAAACACGAAGAATCGGGACGGCGAAGAGGATGGCCATGAGGATGAGGCAGCTGGTGGCATTTCCTAGAGACCATTTCGGGTCCCATTTGGGGTGTCAGGGGTGTTGTTGATCCATGTCAGGGGGGTAGCGGTGGAACTTGGCACGTTACTGTTGCAGTGGGACACTGTTTCATTCCATACTGATCTTGCTAG